>JAOXOE010000705.1:11541573-11575991 GCA_028565055.1 Phoeniculus purpureus | reverse complement strand
TCCTGTGTGACTTGGTCTAGGTGATCCTGCTGTGGCAGGGGGATTGGACTGGATGATCTTTCGAGGTCCCTTCCAATGCCTTATGATTCTATGATTTGACCTCGGTTTGGTCCTGCCTTTGCCATGAACCTCTCAGAAAAGCCATTTACTTTATTTACATTTTCTTCTGTAAAATGAAAATAGGTTCTTGTTTTCTCCTGTTGCTTCTGGCTTTCATTTTTAGTCTGTTATCTCAGGGAAAGGTGCTCTCTTCAGACAGGAATCCCAACGCAAGTGCCTCATTCGATTTGGCTTTGTGGTGCAAGTGTAACTCAAAGAAATAGGAAACTAGCATGGGTTATGCCTGGTGTAAGGAGGTAGTATGAAGGACAACCTGTGGCGTAGTTCTCTGATGAAAACTCTCCTGGCTCTGTCACATTGTGCATCTGCTTTTTGTCGCAGAGGAATGCGTTTGGCTGGCTGCAGTCACGCTCCTGTTTGCAGGCCTTTCTGGCACCGTCTCCACACAGATAACTTGAAGACTTGGATGGCCCCAACCACAGGGCAAGGAAGGATGTTCCTCTGCGTTTAAAACGCAGCCTCTGTAAAGTGCAGGTAAACCCACGAGGTTTCTGACGACTACTACTCCTACACTTGGAGCCACTAGTGCGTGTCACCTGTGCTCCCATCAGGACTAACAGCTGCGCAAGGCTCTGCGGACGCCGCGCAGCAGCGCCCTGCCTCGACCGCCACCCTCCCTCCTCCCCTCCCCAGCTGCGCCCACCGTGAAGCACCTGCCCGCCAGCCCTCCGCTGGGCTCTTATCCCGGCTCCTTGCGAACCGGGGTGAAAAGGGATGCTTCTTCACCCGGAGGGCAAGTGCAACTGCTCGGGTTGCGGCTCCTTGGGCGAGCGGCCCCGCGGCAAGAGGAGCGCGGGGAGCCCCGTCCCCGCGCCCAGCCGCTCCCGGGAGGTGGCGGTGTTCCTCCGCGGAAGGCGCTCCCCGGCGGGCGCCGAAGTCCGTCCCCATCCCACTCGCACCCGTTTTCCGCCGGGATTTCTCGCGTGTGAAAGGCACCCTCGTGCGTGAGCCGTGAAAGCCCGCAGTGGGCTTGCGGGCGAGAAAGAGCCGCGGCACAGGCGGTGGGAGCCGAGGTGGCTGGCAGCAGCGCAGCTGCCGGCGTAGGCACGCGTGTCCGTGCAGACACACGCGGGAGGGGAAATGCGTGCGTCGAGCCCTGAGGCAGGGGACCCGCAAACCCGGGCCGACGGAAGCCGTTTCGATGTCGGCAGAGGTGAGGGGACAGGCGCGCGCGGGCCAGGTGTCCCTGCGCGACCCCATCACCCGCGCAGGGGCAGCTGTGGAAGCCCCGTTAAATCCTCCCTCCTCAGCGGCAGGTGCGGGGATCGCGCGCCGCTGCCCTCAGGAGCTCCCAGAGCAGCTGCTGCGACACCGCGGACGTTCCGCAGCGCAGCCCCGGGCCCTCGGCGTTTTCGGTCAGCCCGCCCGCTCCCACGGTGAGGGGGACCTTTCTCTTCCTGATCCCCAGCTCTAGCGCCCTCTCCAAATCCTCCTTCCTTGTCCCCTCCGCACCCTCAAAGCGCGGCCGGACAGGGACAGACCGCGCCATCGCCGTCAGGACAGCGGCCGGCAGCCCCGACGGCAGCGGAGCCGGGCCGGGCCGAGCACTCACCTGACGATCACGTACATGACCAAGAAGTTGCCGAAGAGCCCCACGACGCACACCACCGAGTAGATGGCCATGATGGCGATAGCCGTGACCATGGAGGGGCCGCCGCCGCCCGCGGGCGCGCAGGGGCCGCCGCCGCCCGCGCTGCTGTTGGCTCCGCCGCAGGTGTCGGAGCGGTTCCAGTCGCCCGCCGCCGAGGCGTTGCTCCAGGGCCCCGGCGGAGCGGCCGCGCAGGGATGGCAGGCGGAGGCGTTGGCGCCCAACGGGACCTCCAGCGCACCGGCGAGGAGCGGCGCGGAGCCGTTGCCCAGCAGGTAGGCGACAGCCATGGCACCGGCGGCGTCAGCGCGGGCACCGGCTCTGCGCGCCCCAGGGACCCCCTGTGCGCTGCGCGGCGCCGCGGAGGCGGCAGTGGCCGCCAACCCGCCCCGCCGCTGGGTGCGGACACACGTGTGCGGCGGGAGGGGGAGGCGGAGCGAGAGGCGGGACGGGGCTGTCTCCCCCTCTCCCCCTCGTCCGTGGGGAGCAGCCGCGCCGCTGGCAGGCCGGGGGTGGCGGGGACGCGCCAGCGGGTTTCCCCTCCTTTGCGGGTGACGCTTGGAAGCAAAGCGCTTAAGACGTTCCCCATCGCCGCGGGCATCGGTGGCAGCCGGCAGAGAGAAAGTAGCGGGAGAAGCTGCGGAGCACCGGGGCGGCAGGGGTTTCAGTGCCCGGGTAGCGTCAGAGATCCTGACAAACCCGAGTCCTCTGTGATTGTGGGGATGGCCGAGCCCTGTGATAGAACGTGGGGAGGTGTGCGGCTCCCCGCTGGCAGAGGTGACTATGAACAGAGCTGCGCTTTGGAAATGGCTCCGATCTCACACGTATCTGAGGTTTTCAGATGGCTTTCTGTGCCAGAGCTCTAAGAAGGGTTCCCCCTAGACATTGGTGCGATTGTTATTGGGTGCAGTCGTACAGGTGAGGAAGACCTCGAAGCTGCTCTCTGAACTGCACATGCACTTTGTCCCGGTGCAGTGCTCGATTCATGCTCCGTTTTCGTGCAGCAGCACGTTAGAGCGGTCAGGCTGTTTCAGGTACGCACACACACGTATCACTAGGACTGCCTGCTGGATGGCTGATCGTTAGTTCCTAGGATTTAGCTCTTTTTACTGTCTCATCAGTAAGAACGTGGAGCGAATCGTTAATGGGGCAGCAAAAAGCCTTCCAGTGAGCCAGAAAGAGATGTTGGTGCTGGGCTCTCCTCACAGATAATTGGTAACAGAACCAGATTGAAGGGCTTCAAGCTCTAACAAGGGAGGTTTATACTGGACATCAGGAAGAAATTCTTAACAGAGAGAGTGGTCAGGCCCTGGACTGGGCTGCCCAGGGTGGTGGTTGAGTCCCCATTCCTGGATGAGTTTAAAAGACACTTAGATGTAGTGTTGGGGGATCTGGTTTAGGGTTAGAAAAAAAACCCAACTTGGTTTTTTTCTACAAAGAAAACTTGTAGAGTTGATGGTTGGACTCGATGATCCCAAGGGTCTTTTTCAACCTGAATGATTCTCAGTGAGGAAATGGTTTAGTGGGCAGGATGGGGTCAGGTTGTCAGTTGGACTGAATGATCTTGTAGATCTCTTCCGACCTTAATGAGTCTATGAAATATACGGGCCATCATTACTTATCCACTGATAAGCCTCTACTTTCCAGATAGTCACTGCACTTTGAGAGGGACGCGGATTTGGGCAACTGGTGCTACTTTTTTCAGGTTACGTACTGTCAAGTCTTACCAGGTATCTGTGAAATGGAGGAAGAAGATCAAGTAAGCTGTTAACAGGCACTTTTTGTAGCTTGCATGATTACTTCATGGTCGAGAAAGCATTTTCAGCATCCTTTATTGACAGGAGAGAGCCATTTAGCATCATGCTCAGAAAAAGAGATTTAGAATAGGAGTTATATTATCTCTGGAATAAAACTTATCTCTGGAAAAAAACTGTGGACAAGGGGAAATGAAAGCAATATCTCAAGAGATTTTGCATGGTCAGTTACTGCCTCTTTATCCTCTTCTGAAGCACAGCATGTTAGTCAGACACAGAGCAGGAGAAACAGGGCCACTCTCAAAGACTTTAATCTCTGGGTATGAGTATCATTGAATCACAGAACCTTAGGGACTGGAAGGGACCTCGAAAGATCACCTAGTCCAATCCCCCTACCAGAGCAGGACCACCTAGACCAAGGTGCACAGGAACATCTCCAGGTGGGTTTTAAACATCTCCAGAGAAGGAGACTCCACACCGCCCTGAGCAGCCCCTTCCAGCGCTCTGACACCTTCTTCATAAAGAAGATCCTTCTCATATTGATGTGGAACTTCCTATGTTCCAGCTGACACCCGCTGCCTCGTGTAACAGGCAGGAGAGAGGCCCCTCACTGTGCTTGCCCGTTGTTCCACCAAAGCTATCAGAAGAGTTTAGTGTGAGCCTGGATAACGTTAGCCCTCTGACTGCACTTGTCCCTGACTGTGGCAGGTATGGCAAGCTGGGAAACAGAAGCCGAGGCTGCTAGAAGATCCACTCTGCCTGTTGTGTCACAGCCAGATTTGTGTCACCCTTTCTGCTGGAAGGCTCTTTGGAGCATTACAAACAAGTATCTTTTAAAAGCCTTAAAAACAGATGCCCCAGTAAATTTAGTCTTACCTACAAGTTTTTAATAATAAAGACAGAAGAATTATTATGTTTGATTTAATCAACCTTTTCGCAGGTGCAGATGAAAACTCAGGGTACAGAGAGGACTGGTAAAGGGCCCAGTAGATTCAGCCTCTTTAAGACAGGCGTCATTAAGCAACATTTCAAAGTAGGGGAATGATAGTTAAATGTACCTTTTTCTGAAGTTATTACAGGTGTTAGTTCTCTGAGACAGAGGCAATATGAAATAAAGCTTTGCAATAACGCTTTCAGATGATGAAGGAACTTCTTAAGTGTAATAATGCATGAGACCCTTTCTTCAAATAATTTCAGGTAATAAAAGACTGCAGTGAAGATTCTGCTGAAAGGTATTTGTAGAGTTGCAGACTGGTAATTCCTGCTTTGGGGCAGTAATACAGTGCATATAGAAAAGTGAAATACATGGGTTTGAGACATGTAGTGTTGGGGGATCTGGTTTAAGGGTGAACCTCTAGAGTAGGCTTAATGGTTGGACTTGATGATCCCAAGAGTCTTTTCCAACCTGAATGGTTCTATGATTCTATGTACATTTTAAATGGATGCCTCAATATCAGGTCAGGGTCTGAATCACAATCCCCATCTCAAATCAGATTTTTGCTTGTCTCTTTATTTTTTTGCCAAATCACTAGCAATAGGGAAGTTTCCAGTGCTACAACCACAAATGGATGGACTGACGCCTTGAGAAAGACTCAAGGCTTTTGGACAATTTTAGGACAAAAATAGTTTGTCCTAGGAACACTGGTCAGTGAGGTCACCCTGAGTGGAACATCTGCCTTATGAGGAAGGGCTGAGGGAGATGGATCTCTTGAGCTTGGAGAAAAGGATACTGAGGGGTGACCTCATTAATGTTGAGACATATGTGAAGGATGGGTATCAGGAGGATGGAGCCCAGCTCTGCTCAGTGTCATCTAATGATAGGATCAGGGGCAATGGGTGTGAGCTGGAACAGAGGAGGTTCCACATGAATATGAGAAGGAAATTCTTCCTGACAAGGGTGACAGAGCCCTGCAATGGGCTGAGCAGGGGGATTGTGGAGTTGTCTTCTCTGGAGATGTTTAAAATCTCTTTGGACATGTTTCTGTGTGACTGGATCTAGGGGATCCTGCTGTGGTAGGGGAATTGTATGGTCCTTCGAGGTCCCTTCCAATCCCTCATGATCTGTGAATGCCATTTATCTATCTGTATGTCTATGTATCTGCATATCTATGTACCTGTCTATCTGTATCTCAATAGCAAACCCAAAGTTCACATACAACATTCACTTCTGCAGTCTCTCCACTAAATGGAAACCATGTGCCTCGCTTACAGTCTAGTTAAACAGAGCTGAGAGATTGGTTGCTGTGGTTTGGCACTTTCTGATGCTGGACTTCATACCAGTAGAAGAAACAAGCCACACCACTGTCCTAGGAGCAGGGCAAGAAGGGGTCCAGGAGCAGTCTGTCCTCTCCTTCAGCCTTGCTGATGGAAGTATTCCTTCTCCTCACAGCATGTTACTTAAGAACCTGCGCTGCATCAGTGTGTCCTGAGCAGCATGAGGGTCAGAAGTTACGCAAGGGAGGGGAAGGAAGGCGCTATCTCAGGAATCCCAGAGCCATTTGGATCATAACCTTCAACTGGGTTTGGGGTCATCCAAAGGCATATCCTCCTTTCTCCACTCAAGGTGATAGAATGATAGTGTTTTGGCAGCACCATTGTGAAGGCTGTTTTAACTTTATATAGTATGTAGATATGTATATGTATGTCAGCATCTATAATGTGTTTAGGCCTATATGATGCTGTCAGACTGCATGACCCGGTGTCAGGTTAGGATGAGGTCTGGACAGCTCACCAAGCTGTGTAAGGACTATTAATGAATTTTCAGGCATTTAGAGTAAATGAAAGGATGGTAAGTGGTAATTAGAAGAAATGTGAAGCTCTGGTATGAGGCAGCTGGTAGGAAGGAGGTAGTAGTGAAGGAAAGAGCCAGGTTGTGAGAGGCTTGGGTGGGACTGTGAGATGCCTTAGTAAAGGAAGGTGGAGAGGTGCTAATGGAGTCAAAGACAAAACCAGCTCATGTCCCTAGTACAAGCCAGTGTCAGAGACAGGTTAGATCCCTGGTGTGAGGTAGCAGGGCTTTTCCTTCACTCTAATTAGCTGTCAGGGAACCAAGGTGCTGACTTGTGGAAATTGGAGTTGTCCTGGCTCCTGGCATAACATCTGTGAACACCTAATTTGAAGCACTGTGCTCAGAATTGACTAGTTTGTGCTCTGTAATAGCCATGTGAGGACTGAGTTTTGGAAGTGAAGTATAGCGGTGCCAACAGCCTGAGTGACCTGGAGGTCTGTGGTGAATTCTGGGGTGCTAGGAATATGTGATATGCTTGCTACAGTTTGGGTTCCTAAAATTAACTGAATGCTTTAGCAAATTTGCTACTGACATTTTTGCCCAGTTTTCTAGCCTGTGAATAATAACAGTGTATTAACAACTCATGTGCAAGGCTGCTCTCCAGTCAATTATCTCTCTGGAAAGTAGAAACTTCTATGTTCAGTGTGTCCCTCCTTCGCATTTAAGAAGCAGTCCCAATCAGCTGCATTACTTCTGCATTAGTGACCCAGGTGACCTGTGTCTCCTTGCGTAGCTGTGACAGGGACTCTGAGGATAAGGGTAATCTGTGGGGTGGCAAATACTAAATTAATTAGTTGAAAATAAGTGCTTCAGGTTGAGGGATCTGAGTCCTTTTGCACTTGTGAAAAATACAGTGAAGTCAGTTGTGAGCGATAGTTTTTGAGTTTGTATGACAAGTCTGAAGGAAGACCACTGTGATTTGGGATGTAGACTCAGCCTTCTTCATCTGGCAAAGCTACTGGGCAAATTCATTTGTGTTTGTAAGGACTACATTAACAGGACTAACCATGCAGAAATAAGTAATTTTGCATTCACTGAGTTAGAACTACATGTGGAATGAGAGGAATGAAGGGTGTTTTGGAAACCTACCACTGTACTGAATGATGTAAGGGTCCAGAGGACATTAGTACAGGACATAATTAAACACTATAGTAAAGGGAACATTTAAGTTCATACAATCATGTCTTTTCCTAACCTCTTGAATATTTTGACTTTGCGAATTTAATTCATGGTGGTTGGTTAGGCTTTGCAAAGCCAGTAGCGCAGCAGAGGGGAGGCTGCTGCAGCTCTGTTCCCTCAGGGCCAACCAGCAGTGAGGTTGGGCTTGTAATCCTAACAGTTGTGTCTGCAAACATCTGTCTAGAACACACACAGAAACATGTCTAATGACACCATTAGTGATGTGGAGTCTCCTTCTCTGGAGGTGTTTAAAACCCATCTGGATATGTTTCTGTGCAACTGGATCTAGGTGATCCTGCTGTGACAGGGGGATTGGACTAGATGATCTTTCGCGGTCCCTTCCAATCCCTCATGTTCTCTGATTCTGTCGTTCTTTGTTCACTAGTACTCCTTCTTCTATGGTGAAATGGGATTGTGAAGTCTCCTTCTTTGGAGATGTTTAAAACCTGCCTGGACATGTTCTTGTGCGACTTGATCTAGGGGATCCTGCTGTGGTGGGGGGATTGGACTGGGTGATCTTTCGCAGTCCCTTCCAATCCCTAAGGTTCTGTGATTCTGTGAAAGGATGCACCTGTTGAAGGAACAGTGTTCACAAAGGAGTTGATTCCTCTGCTCAATTCCAGACAGTAATTCGGGGAACTTAAAAAAAAAAAGCTATCCTTTAGAAAATGCTCAGAATGCACTAGTAAAGTACTTCTTATGGGCCTCAGAGGTTGCAAAAGGCACTCTGAAACAAGTAGAAGACTCTGAGGAGCCATAAATGGTAAATAAATTGCCCAGTAAAATATCACTTCTAAACCACAGTTGACTGCTGTTTTGGTAGTACTGGAAACAGAGCAGGACGTGATGCTAAGCAATGGTCACGCATTATTTGTTTAATGAAATTGAATAATATGATGTTGTAGAATATAAAGAGATGAATTTGATTCTTGGAGTGGAAGAACACTAGTGAAATTGCCACGGAATGAGAGTGGTGATGCTTCGATTTCTCTGTGTGATTTTATTTGATAAATAAATGCGTTTCAAAATGAAACGGCGAGGGGAAGATGATGATAATGCTTTTTGAAAATTTTCCAACATCGTTTAGTTTCAGAAATTGTTAGAAGATCAGATTTACAATCTGACAAGCTCTACTCATTTTCAAATGAGGAAATAGTCACAATTTGCTCCTCTGTGAAGTATGAGCTTATGCTTCTTTCCACAAACCCAGCTCAGGGATCTTGTTGCCAGATGTCAGTCTTAATATTTCTTTGCCTCTGCCTGCTTACATTTCTGAGACCTTTTCCTGGGCATCCTTTATGCATCTGGCATCTGGGCAAGGACAACCCCAGGTACCAGTATAGGTTGGGGACTGAGCTGTTGGAGAGCAGCGTAGGAGAAAGGGACCTGGGGGTGCTGGTGGAGAGCAGGATGACCAGGAGCCAGCAATGGGCCCTTGTGGCCAAGAAGGCCAACAGCATCCTGGGGTGGATCAGAAGGAGGGTGGTTAGCAGATCAAGAGTGGTCCTTCTCCCACCCTGGTGAGACTGCATGTGGAATATTGTGTCTAGTTCTGGGCCCCTTAGTTCCAGAAGGACACAGAGCTGCTAGAGAGAGTCCAGCGCAGAGCCACAGAGATGATGGAATGGAGCATCTCCCTGCTGAGGAAAGGCTGTGGGAGCTGGGGCTCTTGAGCTTGGAAAAAAGGAGACTGAGGGGTGACTCAATTAATGTCAACAAATATGTGAAGAGTGGGTGTCAAGAGGATGGAGCCAGGCTCTGCTCAGTGTTATCTAATGATAGGATCAGGGGCAATGGGTGTCAACTGGAACATAGGAGGTTCCACATGAATGTGAGAAGGAACCTCTTCATGGTGAGTATGACAGAGCACTGGAAGGGGCTGTCTAGGGGGTTGTGGAGTCTCCCTCTCTGAAGACATTTAAACCCCACCTGGATACGTTCCTGTGTGGCTTGGTCTAAGTGATCCTGCTGTGGTGTGGGGATTGGACTAGATGATGTTTTGAGGTTCCTTCTGATCCCTAGTGTTCTGTGATTCTGTGAATTATCTTCTTCACATCATCCCGCTCACTTGGCTTGTTTGCCTTCTGCTTCCTTGTTTGGTTCATCATCCACTCCTTCTCCATCATTGCTAGTTCAAAGCTCTTCTCAGAAGCTGGCAAGCCTGTGGGCCTCTGCCCCACTGCAGGTGGACCCCACCTCCTCCTAGCTGTTCTTCATCCTGCAGAACAAAACTGTAGAGAGCTAGTCAAGACACAATATGAGTTGCACCACCTTGCCTTTCTGAATTTCACAGCCTAAAGAAAGATAGGACGCTGAGACTGGATAATTGTCTTTCCTAATGACAGTCTCACTGTTGAGATACAAATTGTAATTTTCTGAAGTTGAGGTGGAGCACATATGGCAGCTTGCTCTCAAGGCAAACTTGTGGCCTTCAGCCCTCAGGAAAGCCAGCTGTAAGCATCTAAGGTTACAAAATTGAAAATCTTTGGGCTCTACCGAATGAGAAGATGGAGAGAGAGAGGAGGAGGCAGGATTTGATTTAAATAGCTGATTAACTTACTCCTGGGGCAGGTCCCCTGTACCACTAAATGTATTTATCTTTGGTGACACTTTTTAGGCAGATTTAGGCAGATTCTCGTCCTTAGCTTTTGGTATGCAACAGTGAAATAGTTCTTATCAAAAGCTGGAGGGAAACTCCAAGAAGCAAGTAGCACGGGTTCAGTCACGGTTATTCATACATCTGTTCACAGAGAATGTTCAGTGTCTCCTCAGAACTGGCCTGGTTTGGGAAATTATTCCTTCCTGTGCTGGCAAAGATTAGCATATCTGTGATTCCAATCTTAACTTTATGCAATTTAAGAAGAAATATATGCTGAGCTGCTTCAAAAAGCCCCCTAATGAAAGCAGCTTAACCGCATGAGCTGAAAGCATCGTGTTCTAACGAAACCTGCACGTTCCCTCTGGTTATCAAAGGTGGCTTTGTTTTTCACTGGGAGGAGCTGTTGCCCCCACAGTTAAGTTGTAAAAGCAAGATTTTTGCTACATTTGAAGGAGAGACTGTAAAATTTAATGACTAGCAAATCTTTGCCAGATTCTCTTTCCCTTTTGATGTTAAATGTGTCATGAAAGTCATGCTGCACAGAAAAAGGTTGCTGCTGCCTTGTGGTGTGATGTTGTGACTTTATTGCCTTTTTGTGCTGTTTGCTCACTAGAGGGAAAGAGAGTGAGACAGGATGAAAGTGCTCAAAATAGGGTGCAGACCAAGCTGATGGGTGATGGCACAGTGTCAGCAGCTTGCTAAACAGAATCTCAGTGGATCATCCTGGTAGTATCTCTTGTAAAGGGATATGCTGGTTTTTCATGAGCATTCACTGTGGGTGCTTTGTGTTCTTCTGGAAGGACCTCTGAATGTCTTGAGTGAGCTGCATTTAGGTTCATGAGTTCACTCTTTCTTGTCTTCAGTCCCCACAGTACTTCCACACCTTGAGTACTGGGTCCAGTTTGGGGTACCTCAGTACAAGGGGGACATTGAGTTGCTGGAGTGGGTACAGAGCAGGGCAACGAAGCTGGGGAAGGGCCTGGAGAATCAATCTCATGAGAGATTGAGAGAGTTGGGGCTGTTTAGGTTGACGAGGAGGCGTAGGGGAGACCTCATTGCTCTCTACAACTATCTGAAAGGACAACTATCTGGGGCTGTTTGGTCTGAAGGAGACCTTATTGCTGTGTATAACTGCCTGAGAGGAGGTTGTAGAGAAGTAGGTGTTGGTCTCTTCTCACAATGAATGATGGGACAAGAGGAAATGGCCTCATGGTGCACCAAGGGAAGATTATTTTAGACATTAGGAAAAATGTTTTTTATTGAAAGGATCACCAGGCCTTGCTCAGGGAAGGGCTTGTATCACTATCCCTGGATGTGTTTTGAAGTTGCATAGATCTGGAGCTTAAAGACATTTTTTATGGGGTCTTGTTACAGTTAGGTTAATGGCTGGACTTGGTGATCTTAAAAGTCTTTTCTAACCTAAACAGTTCCATGATGCTGTGAACTTCAACAGGAACAACAAATTCCTTCCCAGAGGCGTTCACAGGGTAAATGAAAGATTTGAACCCAGATCTGTCATCACTCGCAGTTACTAAGTGTTGGCTGAAATCAGCCTGCTGCAGCCTTATTTTCAAAGACAAAACTGCCCTGTTCTATGCAGGGCTTGGGAGAAGAATCAAATGGAGGGCTCTTCCTTTTGGTTGTCTCCAAGTCAGTGACAATGGCACAAGAGCGCAGGGCCTGAAGCTGCTCTAGGGGAGGTTTAGATTGGATGGTAGGAAGACCTTCCTCATTGAAAGGGTGATCAGACGCTGGGAATGGACTGCCCAGGGAGGTGGTGGAGTCCCCATCCCTGGAGGTGTTGAAGGACAGTCTGGATGTGGCACTTAGTGGCCTGGTCTGGCTGATGTGGTGATGTTAGGTCATAGGCTGGGCTGGATGAGCTCAGAGGTCTTTTTCAGCCTCAATAATTCTGTTACTGTGTGATTTCACAGGGAACCTTTGTCCTTGTCATATCATGTCTGCTAACATAGGAGGTTTCATCCTGGTCAGCCAGTTTGGTGAATCTCATTCAGAAGCACCTAAACCTGTTTGGTACATAAGGAAACAAGAGCCCTGAACTCTGGTTATTAGATAGACTGTAAATTACTGTGACGAGAACGAGAGAAAAGATCAATTTCTTGCCTCAGTTTACGGCCCTTACACCTTAGAAAAATACTTTTTGAGATGTGATGTTCCTTACAAGGAATAAATGCTATAATTTCTGATTCTTGAAGAAAATGACTAGTTCCATATATTTTTCCAAGCCAAGTTGAATAAAATACATTAGATGGGAACAGAGACAACTGTTGACGAGCCTTTCGAATACCCTGCCTGCTTCCTAATCAAAGCATAAGCCAGAAGCTGAGACACCGCTGGAACGAGCCCAAATCAAAATTCAGCACACCTCCTCGTAGCCTTTATCTCTCTGCTCTTCCTCATGCAGAGGTAGCACATTTCACCGCCGTATCTGCAGTAATTCCGGACAGAAGATTTTAGAGGCTCATACAAATTATGAAAGGAGCCGACTGACAACAGTCCTTGCAAAAGGCACCAGTCACAAACTCGACTGGGAGCTGTTACCTACAGGCCTGCCAGAGGCTTTACTTTTCAAACCTTTGCACAGTAACTGATACTGGAAGGTGAGTTAATATCTCTCTTGTCTTCCCAGTAAGCATCAATTAGTGTAAAAGAAGGCCCCCCTGTTTGCCAGCTCATGACAGTAATTGTTGTTGCCTGCTGATTTATCTGCTGTGGCAATTAGTACTGCAAACACTGGCTGAAACATTTGTGTGTACTCTTGCTGCAGGCTGGGTGCTTTGCTCCTTTCAGCGCTGGTCTGGAAGGCTGCCTGTTTTCTGTAACTGAGCACTGCACTCAGCAGATGTCGACCAGAAGGCAGAATTAGGGTGAAAGACTAAGCAGAGATATAAACAACAGAAAAGGAAGAGTCTCCTTCCCTGGAGACGTTTAAAACCTGCCTGGATAGGTTCCTGTGTGACTGGATCTAGGTGATGCTGCTGTGGCAGGAGGATCGGACTAGATGATCTTTCGAGGTCCCTTTCAATCCCTAATGTTCTGTGATTCTGTGAATTCCATAAAGAGTCTGATGTCAAACTCGTAGGCTTTGCATACAGTCCTAGAAACCTCTACTAATAGTGAAGGAGACTGAACTGGTACTGAGGTTCACTTCAGGAAGGAAAGCTCCTTAATTGCAGAACTGACAATTATCATTGTCCCTCTGCTCTGGCCAAGTTACCAGTTAATGATCCGCAGCAAATTGGAGCAGCTTTCCAAAGAAAAACAAATTGCTTTAACTCTCTTTTTTTTCTCCCAGTCTCCTCTGACCTATCAGCTGCTGCTTGAGCACTTGGCTAAATCTGCAGAATCACAGAATCATTCAGATTGGAAAAGACCCCTGGGATAACTGAGTCCAAACATCATCCCTGCTCTAATTGTGCTTAAATCCTTTTGATCTCCTAAAAGATGTGAGCTCAGCCTTCTGGGCAGGTGTTCTTGCCTTTGAAGTGTGTGTTAGGAATTATCAGGTAAAAAGCATCACAGCAGCAGTGACTTGCAAAGTGACATGGAGAAAGGGACCCAGCAGTGGAGGAAGTTGTGGTGGTGATTTCAGACTGGAGGGATGCATCTTCTGGAAGTGTAGAGTAAGGGAACTAAGTCCCAAGGAGATTCCCTTTAACATATACAAATACCTGCTGGAAAGAAACCCCTGGGCTTGAACTCAACTCACCCAATCCTCTATAGTTGACTGCTGCCAGATAACAACCTTGTATAAAGTACCTTAAGAAGAAATGCTGATGTAACCTCCTGAGCTTCAGTTTAGATTTATGACAGAAAATGCAGCACTTCTTGTTTTGAACTTGGTTGTGTGCATTTGTCCTTGTCATTCTTATGACAAATGATCTAGACTGCATCTTACAAGTACTGTGTCTCTGCGTAATGAATCAAAGAAAGGCACTTAGATGTCTCCACTTCTTTTACCTCAGACAGCAGAACTATCTTCTTTCACCTGTGGTTTGCCAGTTCATGGGCTGGGGAAAGAGGAGAATTGTAGTAGCCTTGTTCCCACATTCATTTTGAACGATGAACCCAATGAAAGATGACATTGTAGGAGGATGAAGAACTTTCCTGGCTACTTTCATTGGAGTGGTAGACCTGCTCAGCTCATTTCTTTGAGGCTGTTGCATTTGTGTCAAGTGGGGTTTTGGTGGTGGGGCAGGGTTCTACTTATGTGGAATCTTACAAAAAGCCTTGAGAAGCTCCCTTGGTTCCAAGTGAGACTTTCCTCTGGCTAAGGCTGAGCCAATTGGCACCTCCATGATAACATCATAGAATCATTAGGGATTGGAAGTGACCTCGAAAGATCATCTAGTCCAATCCCCCTGCCACATTTGGATCACTTCACTGGAGAAGTTATACAATCAGCATCACTCTGGGTTGGAAGGGACCACCTGATCATCCAGTTCCAACCCCCCCACCATGGGCAGGGACACCCCACTCTAGACCAGGCTTGCCATATACCTGTGTAATATCTTTGAACTGGCCATAATAATATGTGACGTTTGTTATACGTAGAAATGGTATTTGTGTAGTCAGGTGATACTTGGGGATTTTCAGGAACTGCTGGCTTTACTGATAGGTCTATTTATTCCAGTAGAGCAGCCTTGTTCCTCTAGCTCCATACATACTGCAATCTGTGGTTGTGGTTCAGACAGAAAATGTGTCCACATATATGTATGTTGTAAGGTTTTTCTCTTTTGATTAAAGTTTTGTCAATATTGCTGTTTTAAAGTATTTATTAAACCGTCTCAATTAGGATGTAGTTTTTCATATTACAGAACTTCAAGTCTTAAGTATTTTGTTGTGTTTATTAGAGCAGAAGTATTTCTGTAAGAATTGGTTCTTGTGGCCTCTCAGCCCATCAGAAGGACAAACGGTCAAAGTCCAAAACATTCTTATTTTAGGATAAGGAAGATAGTTCAAATTAGAAGAGTTAGCGTCACTGTGGCTAAAAATCCTGGTTTTTCTGTGTGACTGTAGATCTTAGGACACTGCAGAATATTCCTGGTATCTGCTGCATGGAGCGTCAGCAGTGAGTCATAAATGCTCGTCTCTCTTAACTGGCTTCAGGAGGGAGGATAATGCAAACTTGGAGTTCCTTAGATCTGGCTTTTCTCCAGGGGCTTTCAGGCAAGACAGAGCGGCAGCAGTTGTGGTGGCTTTTGTGATGGGAAACCTTTTATTGATTACAGTGGTAACACCACTGCCTTTTTTGATCTTGTAGACCACTACCAGTGTTAGTAAAGAGTGAGATTTGTTTGTCGTCAGTCAGCTTTTAAAATGTGATCCAGTGGGCTCTGACTTGCCCATGGAATTTTGAATTACGGTTCTGGGGTTTGACATGGGTGTGTGAGCTTAGCTGGACAGGAAATTAATTGCTAAGATTCCTTTTATAAATGGAACGATGAATCTTGGGTTTGTTCTAATGTGGAAACACAGCAAAACATGAACATTTAAGCACCTCTATAAAACATCCCACATTCCTCTAGTTTCTGCCTTTTATTTCTCATTTCTTTCCAAACACGACAAAAATCTTGAAAAGGATTTGTTGGTTCTCTTTTTTTCCTGGCATAGTATTTTACCATTTTCTCCAAGTTAATTGCTGGTTAATTGCTGTTGGAGTATTTGCAGGTCCCCAAAATGCCACCCCTGTTATGGTGAAACAACAGTTCAAAAAGAACAAGCTCGACATTAATTCACTATTAAATGACAATAAAGCAGAGGCAGTATTTTTCCTACGGATATGTAAGATGTAGATGTTATTTGTCTCTGTCGTGTTTGTTAACTGTAGAATGGTGCCTTGTTTCTACGTTTTAATTTGGTTTTTTATTTTAATAATCTCCGATGTTTAATAGTTGTAACAACAGAAAGAAACGTAATTGCATGCAATTTTTGTTTTTCTTGGAGTTAATGCCTCGGTGTGTGGGTTGTCTTGGTTGTTTTTAAGGGGAGCTACTGAGCTAATTATTCACTGCAGTGAATACTAAGACAATAAGTACTGGCCCAATGATTACCTTCTTCGGTTCTTTACTTACTAGTGTGATGTTTTGAACTCCCTGGTTTTATTAGACCCATTCTGACTGGAAGCGGCAGTGGCACTTCACAGTTCCCAAGCACTTGGGAAAGGCAGTAATAATCTCCCTGATGGTCACTGACAGCAGGCATTTTAAATACTCTTCTCTTGTCGGCTTGTTCAAGCAGGTCTACATTACCTGGTTACATCTATTATTATGAGGCAGTTAGATCAAAAAGATAGTTGAACTGAAAAATAGATGTGGACTACCTGAAAAATTCCATTTATACCCAAGCTTCTCTGTAGTAAGGAGTAATAAATTTGGTTTAAAATTTGTGAATACTGTTCATCCGGGTGTCTTACGTTCAGGACAACATAAGGTCCTTACTGTCTTGCATTATTTTTGCTTCAGAATTGTAGAGAGCTATCTAGGTAACTGATCCTGTACCGGAGCTTATTTTTGTGGCAAACTTCTACATGACATTAGTTGACGTGACTTTTTCTTTTTGATTTATCTTATTTCAAACCTGTGTAGCAAAAATTAAGAGTATTTAGCTGATGGAGTGGGATTAGGCAGGTTGTTTTTCACCCCTTCTTTTATCTTATGTGGTAGGGTCAGGATCAGAGATTTTAAAGGAAAGAGTAGTAACTTCAATTTACATCTATCCGGAACAGAAAATGTATTTATAGTTGGAAGAGGCTTCAAGGAAAGAGTACCTCACACTTTGGCTCTATTCCATTTGACTGTATAGCATTGTTGGAACATTTCATCATAACTTATGTGATGAGTCACTTCTGAGTCAGACAAAGGAAAAAAATCTCTAAAGAAACAAAGTTTTGAAATGAATGACAGTCAGAACAGAACAAGAATGTGAAATGTGGGAAATTTGGACTCGAAACTATCTAGCATCTGCATTCTATATCCTTTTATTTGTCTAGGATATGAAGCTATAATCGATTTAATGAAATGCAATATGTGATAGACTATCCTGTCCTTTGTGTTAAAAATAGCATCTCAAAAACATGATCTGTCATGTTAGCACACTATCTTTCAGTTTCTTTATGCTGAGACTGTAAAGGAGGCCTCAAGGTATTATTGGTTTATGGAAATTGCTGGCACTGGTCATAGATAACCTCTCCTAAAGTGTTTACCATCCTGGATTCAAACTTGTGTATGCTCGTAAGCTCCCTAAATATTTTTGCAGAAAGGGTGGTCAGGCACTGGAATAGGCTCCTCAGGGAAGTGGCTGAGTCGCCATCCCTGCATTTGTTTAAAGATCTTTTGGATAAGGTGTTGAGGGATATGGTTTAAGGGTGAACTTCTAAGGTAGGGTAGATGGTTGGACCTGATGATCCCAGGGGTCTTTTCCAACCAGAGTGAGTCTGTGAAATTACCCTCACATTCCATTTCATGCAGTAGTTTATTACCATGCACGGGCTCTTGTACAGTAGTTGCAGGTCCCTAAATTCTTGCTCTGACACTTGTTTGTACTTTAGTTTCTCTCTAAATCCAGTAGAAGTGATTATTACAGTGTACGGCAAACACAGTGGTATTGGTACTTGACTGCCACAGGTTCCTAAGAGTAGGAACCATAGGCTAAAATAGTTTGTTCAAGCGAATAACCATAACATATAATTACTTTGTTAATTAATATAAAAGCTCTTTAATTTTCAGTAGCTTCCTTTTTGGATTCATTATGATGAGTTAGAGATAATGATTATAAATAATGAAACAGGATTGTTATTTAAACAATGTGAAAGCAGGCTTGCCCTCTTTATAAAAAGGGTTTGGGAGCTAGCTCCTGGGGAGCCATTCTCTGGAGGCTGGGGGCAGAGCTTGGCTTAATGCCTTGTGCCAAGAATAGCATTTCAAACAGGACAGTGCTTTATTGAGGAGTGTGAGGAGAAGAACATGGTTTTTTGCAGATCATGTTGACAAACACAATCTGTTAGTGGTTCTTTAGTGTAAAAAGCAACATCTGAAAAACAGACAAAAATAGTTCTAGAAATTCCTTTTTAGGCCATGAGAGAGCCTAGTATCTTCCCGAGACACTGACAAAACCTTTCACTTCAGTGTTGCCTTGTAGAGCAATAGCTGTGATGCACACTCTGTTTTCACATTTCTGTGCTGTACCAAGCACTCTCTGTTTAGGAGTGGTTGCATAGGATTGGTATGTGTAACTTGTCAGGGAAATTCTCATCTGAAATGTGACACAAATATGCAAAAAATCTTGACAGAATTAATGAATCTATCTAGAATTTATATTCCACAGGTCTTCTCCCTACTACCTCAAAGTACACCACATTGGGATTATGCTTAAGAAAATTTGTAGATGCTGGTTTTGAGGTAGAAGGTTTATACAGTGTGCCTCATCAGTCAAGAATTAGTGATCTTTGAGATCTTTAGAGTCACCAATCAATTTTATTTTTGGAACACACTAGGTACATAGGTTCTTAACTTTTAATTGATCATGCCTTAAGAGCCGTTTTTTGAGTTGAAACCTGTGATATACATTAGCTAACTATGGCAATAGAAGTAATAGCTCGTGCAGCACAACAGGCGTATAGATCAGTTCAGTTGTCATGTGTATATCCTTTCAGCAGAGACTAGATGGGAAGTAAATGAACCATAGAACAGTATGTACTGCAGAAAGAAAGGGATGGAAATGGAGTGCAATTCTCTTGCTGTTAGCAGCTCTGAAACTTTATGAGAGGATTGAGGCTCAGAATTACCAGAAGTAAGCAGAGGAAACTGGAGGGAGAATAGAAAAGAAAAGGCTGGGTTTTTGTTGGTAGTGAGATATTTTTTTGAAGATGTGGGACTGTGAATTTACAAATATGTGTGACATAGAGCCTATTTGGCTCTGTATTCTTTGAGAAGACAGGTAGAGGCTTTTGTTCAGCCATAAGAAGAAGAAATACCGTTGATGGGTGGGGTGTCCCTGCCCATGGTGGGGGGGTTGGAACTGGGTGATCAGGTGGTCCCTTCCAACCCAGAGCGATTCTGATTGTATAACTTCTCCAGTGAAGTGATCCTGCTGTGGCAGGGGGATTGGTCTAGATGATCTTTGGGGGTCCCTTCCAATCCGTAATGATTCTATGATTCTATGAACTACCTGGAAGGACACTGTTAGAGATGTTGGTGCTGGTCTCTGCTCACAAGCAATTAGTGATAGAACAAGAGGGGATGGGTTCAAGTTACAACAAGGTAGGTTTAGACTTGATATTAGGAAATATGTTTTCACAGCAAGGGTGGTCTAGCCCTGGAATGGGCTTCCCAGGGAGGTGGTTGAGTCGCCATCCCTGCACGTGTTTAAAAATCCAGGATGAGGTGTTGAGGCGTATGGTTTAGGGGTGAACTCGTAAGATAAGGTAGATGGTTGGACTTGATGATCCCAGGGTTCTTTTCCAACCAGAGTGATTCTGTGAAAAAAGATCTAGATTGGATTTTCTAAGTCTCCTGTCTGTCCTCTCTACCGTAATTTATTAACAATACAGTGTCAGTCTTCGTGAATTTCCCTCAATTCTTAGCAAAGCACGTGGTGAAATTTTGTGAGGGTGTATAAAGACGTATTTATGACTGAATCTTCACCTGGTTATGTATCAAGGCAGTTTGTGTTGTGTTTGTAGGTCTGTGCTGTTTCATACCACAGGAACACCTTGACTTTTGTAATCAGATTGCCCTAAACATAGACGCTGTTAGCACTGTTAGCTACTCTGCTTTTCTCTGTAGCACTTAGTAACAGTGTGTGATTCTCACCTTCCACAGTTTCTGGGATAAGAAAAGCTAGAAACAAATACATGTAAGCCATGCCCTGGAGGGATAAGAGGAACAAAGGGAGGGAAGATGTGAGGAAGTAAATCTATGTAGTCTAGCAGAGAGAGAACTTGAGGAAGGGATATGGTCAGTTTCTATCAACACCTTCCAGGGAACAATGCAAATTGTTTGGGGAGGGAATTATTTACTCTCTAAATGTAGTAACACAAGCAGCAACAGCTTGAATGGCTGAAGGAGAAGTCTGAGTTAGTTTGAAAAGCTTTTCAGTAGTAGCCATGAGAGTGTCAGCGCTATGAAGGTTGCTTCCAGCCCAATGCATTCTATGATTCTAAGAGGGTATAGGTAAGGCTTAATGTAACATAGTGATGTCTGAGACCAGGTGTCCTCTGCATAGTACTGCTGACAGTTTTGGACCCGGGTCAGTAAACTTCGGTGCCTATGTCAACTTGAAATACTAAAGGTAACTTAACTCTTCTGATTAATATATATGGATATTTTCAGCTTAAAAATGAGTTCAAATATCAATTGCTGAGCCCATCTGTAGGAAGATTTTCTCTGAAAACTTTCACAGGATCACTCTGGTTGGAAAAGACACCTGGGATCATCAAGTCTACCTTACCATCTACCCTACCTTACAAGTTCACTCCTAAACCACTACTCAACACCTCATTCAAATGATCTTTAAACACATCCAGGGATGGCGACTCAACCACCCCCCTGGGAAGCCCATTCCAGTGCCTGACCACTCTTTCTGTGAAAAAATTTTTCCTAAAATCAAGTCTAAACCTACCCTGTTGTAACTTGAACACTTTCCCTCTTGTTCTATCACTAATTGCTTGCGAGAAGAGTACTGACCTCTCCACAACATCCTTCCAGGTAGTTGTAGAGAGTGATGGGGTCTCCTCTCAGCCTCCTCTTCTTCAAACTAAAGAGCCCCAGCTCTTTCAGTCTTTCCTCATAAGTAGCTTTCCTCTATCAGCAGCTGGCAGGCAGCTAGAGAGCTGAGAAATGGCAAGATCGTTTGATTTCTAAACACAAAAGTTGATTTCTTCCTGTGATCTGAAAGCAGAATGTTCCATTTCCCTAATGCCAATTCTGTAAATATTTTTCCACCTACTCATAATTTTTCAAGGCATATTTGTTTGATTACACTGAGCAAAAGGTTTGCTATTACAGCCATAGGAAAGCCTGTTGGAGAAGTTGATGTGCTGACCTTTTAAAACACAAAGAACTTTGACATAGTCCCAGCTTCCCCTCATGAAGGCAGTCAGTCTGCGCTCATTTTTGAACCATGTTTGACGTGTTATAAGCAGAACTCGTGTCCAAAAGATCCATCAGGAGCCGTTCAGAGAGTGATGTTTTACAGGAGCCAAGCAGGCATTAGAGCATGACCTCTAAAGAGTAACACTCCAGTCCGAGGAGACGTGGGGTCACCTTCCACAGAAATGCAGTGCTGTGAAACAAAACATAAATCAATAAACATGGCCAAGGTCTTGAAAACAAAAGTGAAAGGCATTGTAAACATATCCCAATATGATCTCTGGGGGACTTGGAGGACTGTTAGAGAATGGTGAGGTCACCTGGAAAGCAACAGCAGAGTTTGGAGACTCCAAAAATGGACCTTGGTGTTGTCTGGCTTCTAAGCTGTTTGATGTTTCAGGATCTTGAAATAGAGAAGCCAGGTATAGTCCAGGGTGTGTAAATGGCTTGGGAGCTCCAGAGATATGGTATAGTTTCATCTTCTGGTTCTTAGCATATACTCTTCAGTTCTCTTAGAATTATCCTGGCACCTGCCTAATCTCACAGGTCCCTTTACTTGTACCAGCTATGACCCGGCTATGTGAACAGGTGTCTGCCAAGTGAACAGGGCCGTGGATATTCAGCATTCGTGTGTCAGGGCACTGCCTGTGTTCATCCTATTGTCCTTGAGGAACATCAAGTAGCTTGCTCCCACCTAGAATTGTAAAGTCAGAAGAAAACAAGGCTTGAAATAAGTTTCTCTGCAGGAAGTGAGATCAGATTAATTTAGTGGGATAGAAGGCTGTTGGGAGCTTACTTGGAAAATCCTGTTGATATTATTCAGGGGTATAACACGGGTGAGAATTCAGAGAGCAACTTGAAAATATCACACCTCTAGGCAGCCTGGAGGCAGCGAGTTTTCCTCTCAGTGCGATGCTGGGAAAGCTGTTTCCAGATGGAATTAAGTGAACCTATTTTTTTCTTACCTCCCATCTGTTATTGCAAGAAACATTGTTGAGGCCAAGGTATAGATCACTTAATGCAGCTCTTCATTTCCCCATGGCAAAGGAATACATTCACCCGCACTTCACACTAAAACCCTCATTCCTCTAAACTGTCCCTAGAGCTAGTATCCCACTTCTAAACTCCCACATTACTTCCACAACATAGAAGCTGTAGCCTTTAAATCAAGTAGGGTTGGTTTTTTTCCGTCCTTTGAGATGTGTTAGTTGACAGGCGATCCTCCACCCAGATCATTAGTGGCAAAATAAGTTAATAATAAATAAATAATGGATTTATACATATTAAGAGCAAGATTTGGAAGTTGCAGAGGGAGCAAGCCAGTCCATTAAAGCATCACATTAATTCAAGGCTGTATTTATTCACTCTTAAAGTGAGGTAGTTGGAAGGGCTGCTCAGTAGGTCTCCGATGATTTCAAAGGCATGTACATTTTGCAAACGGCTGCATTTCTGCTTGCTGAAGCAATTTGTGAGAGGCTGAAAGTCTACCTGTAACCGCTCTACAGATCTCACATCTGAAGTGGAGAACATGCCTGGAAATACATTTTTAGAGCAAAAAATGATTTTTGATGGAGCCAAAGAGAAGGTGAAAATCCACCTTCCCCTTCTTCCATCTTCTACTTTTCTTTATGTCTTTTACCTCATTACTAAAGCAAAGACACAGTACTTGAGAAGAGTCTTGCAGACCATGAGATCTGCAGTTACGCCTTTTCCTTCCCAAAGTTATCAGAGCTCTTCTGCTGCTCAATACACAACCGCTTCAGTGAGTATTTCCAGACACCTCATCACTAGAGACTGAGCACTGTCCTGGGTAGCTCAGTGGGAATTGGGCTGCAGTCTCAAGGATGGAGCTCATGACTTAACAGGCTTTTTCTTTGCAGAGCTTCAGTGGTGCTACAATTAATTAAGCTTTTATTCTTCAGAGCTCTCCAGGGGAAGAGTCTGCTAGGCTAAGAGAGTCCTGCAGTCATTCTCACCCTATTTCTTCGGATTCCTTCTTCCCCAGCAGGACAATTTTCATGTCCCTGGCTTGAACCTTCCTCATTTGTAAAGGAGCCACTTAGCGGTAACATCGTTAATTACAGCACTGCAGGGTTCACTGGAATTCTGGGTTACCTGGTAAACAGCAGTCTGGAAATACTACGCGCTGAGGAGTCAGTTCTGAAAGAGAAGTAACGGCCAAAGGTTTTTAACTCTTCTGCCAATTTTCATTCTTGTTTGGCACAAATAAATCGTTCCCTTCCCATCAGGCTTCACATTTAATTTCCTGATCAGTTTTATATGCTGCATACATGATCAATATTGGGATTTTAGACCTCTTCTCACCTTTTGTGTCACCACCCCATTTCTGTTTATCATCTGACATGCTCTCATTCCAGCCTGGCCTGACGCTTTCAGCAGCTTAGTCTAACCCTTCCCTTTAGTGATAGAATACGAGAGAGTCAGCTGAGGGGAAAACTTGGGCTGACAAAACAGAGGATGACTGACTTTGCTGGCCTCTTGAGTTTAATCATGATGGCTTAATCTTGGACAGCAGGGAGAGAAAAGAGAAGGGTGAAGGTGTTAAACATGAAGAGCCATGGCATGAAGACCTGGCTGGACTGTGGAACCATCTTGAAAAACTTAGAGAAAAGTATTACCTCTGATTTGAAACAGGTTTTGTTTGAATAAAAGCGAGGTTCCACTTTTCTGTTTCGCTTTGCAGCGTGTGCCATGACAGCCTCTGCAGCAGCTGACATATCAGCAGAGGCTACAGATGCTGGTGGTGTCTAAACATGTCTGGAGGAGCTGCCAGTTGGCAAAGTGGTTATCCCTTTCTTTTGGGTACTAACTGCTTTGAGAACATCTCAAGCAGTTCATCACCATTATAAAGGAGAGAGCAAAAGCACCTGTAGGGGAAGGGTGAGCAAGAGGGGGACATATTAAAAAGACCAGAAATCAAAGGTGGAGAGAATTACTTTCAGTTTGGCTTGAGTGAATGCATCGCTGACGCTCAGGCTGTGTAGTAGTAACCACAGATAGCTGAGGCATTAAAAATAAGGAAAAAGGAAACCTATGTGGGTTTTTTACCACTTTTTTATTTTCTAGAGAAAGTTTTTGTTTGCCTCCGGTTGGTCACGGAAGTACACAAATTTCTAACCAGGATGCTCCTTTTCCAGTTACATTATCCCTTTATTCCTACAGTTCCCTTTTGCTGGCAACTTATCCAAGCGCAGTCTGGAAATGAGAGAATGTTGCCATCTCCATGATTAATGATTTCCTCCATTGAATTGCAATTACAAGTTTTAATCAGTTCATTATTCCACCTAGTTTTTTGGGTCTTGACAGTTTTTGCTGTGGAAACTAATTGAATTGGCTTCACCTCAAGGCTTTCCCACAAAAAGGTCTTGTCCTGCCTTTGGGGATTGTGGGGCTAATTGGCCCACTCAGCTTTAATTTCCTCTTTTTCCAAACTGAAGAAACAAACCCAAAAAATAAAATAGAATTAAAAAGTGGGATGTTGTTATTTCCCAGTCCTTGCCAGACGAAGATTCCTGTTTTCTATTTCACTTTTCAAACTCTGTTTCCTTTAAAAGTGCAAGATGGGTTCAACTTCAGATAACAGTTGGGAGTTCATTGTTTTAGTCAAAATTGTTGATACAGTTTTCCCCAGAGGATCCTTGCCCTTCAGCGCCTGCAACTGTTTCTTCCCTAACTACTCCTTCACTTCTCAGCTGGTCTAATGGATCCTATTTACAATGAGAGGTCCTGTGACCAGCAAAATTCTTGTTTGCAGCCCCTATTGTAAGTCTTCCTTAGATTTTTTTTTTCCTGTGTGCCAAATTACTCAAACTCACAGATGAGCCAGCAGTAAATTCCCCAAAGTTGTATATTCACAGAAAAGAATTAAAATTAGCAGATTGTACTTAGCACTCTGTGCAGCTGCCAACAAAGCTCACAATTGGACGCCATCATACAACACAGATGTGATCCAAAAGAAATATCAGCATCAACTGGAATCAGGCTGAGCTGTTAACATAGTGTGAGGAGATGTGTAATCAGTAGCCACAACAGCCCTCCCAGGTAGAACCAACCTGCCAAGATTTCAGTCTGATGGAAGAGCTGCCATTTGCTTGGCTATCCCCTTCTTTGTTGTACAGTAGGCGGTTAGGTTTTCAGGAGCATGCTCTGAATTGCTTTCTCTGTGCTTACCTGGGTGACTGTTCTCTTAGGATGAGCTTTGTTCACGTTGTGAACTGTAACTGAAAAGGGTGGGTTACGGAACAGCCACAGCAGAAGCCAAAAAAGGTAAAAGAGAAAAGAGCAGCTCCTAGTGATGACAACCACATACCAAGTGGGATTTTGAGAGCCCTGAACCTTGCTCATTTGGACTCGAGAAAAGAATTTATTTGTCATTAATCTATGGGTTTGCTTAGTGTGTGTATTTTAAAGTTCAGTATCCGAGCTGGAATTTGGAGCCAATCTTTCCTCTTTCCTGTGTGCAGCACTAGATTCTACTCTGCCAGGGTTTTCAGATTTCTTCTTTGTTTGAGAGAGAATAATCCAGTCCCTGGCTGGGATGCTTTGGACACGGGTAAAGACAGATCTTGTAAAGTTGAACAGGTTTTCCTACCAACTAGGTTTGGAGAAGGAGATTTTTAGAGAAGCCAATGTATGAGGGAACCAAAGTCTGTTATCTTAGAGTTTTTCATTTTTTTAACATTTTTTTCTTTAATGAATCACAGTGTTACTGAACCCACTTTTTCATCACAGCAGGAGTCACCAGTCAATCTGAGTATCAGAGAAGAGGGCACAGTGGCATCCTAAGTTCCATTTTCCACTGGTGCTTTGTTGTAATTAGAAGACTTTCTGCCTTGATGGGAAAGCCATAGGCTACAGGGCACACACTGAAATGGGGCAGAGCCATAGTATTCACCTCAGATTCACATTTCTTTTATTAAATGATAAAACCATATGTTTCCATTTCACAGCAAGAATTTAAGGCTTCAGTCAGATGTGAAAATGTGCATCATGCTGGAAAGCTGTTTAAAAATGCATGCTGAATAAACACAGCACAAATGGAATAATTTCTGTTCTTTCAGTTATTAAGGTTCATTAATTGTACAAGGTGAAAGAACATTCTGTCCTTTTAGGCAAGTTGATTGGTGATATTAGTATCAATAGTATCAATTACTATCAGATTATTTTGGCATCCTTGACAAGGATGAAGATTCATCTGGCAACTCACAGTGCAGTATTCAGAAGGCAGGTTATTAAAATATTACTCTCTTCCCTTTCCCCCACAACCTTTTGGCTTAATTACTTCATTAATAACAATGCGGGATCCAAAAAGTGACTTCCTCCTGGATGCTTCCAACATGTGCTGTGGAATTACAAACACCAGCAAGACTGAGAGATATCTGTGTGCTCTGACCTCATGTGGGAAGAGGGGATGTACAACTGGGTAGCCACAGGAACACAGCAGAGCCTGGAAGTGCCACATGGCTTGTAGTTGCAGCCACATGCGAATGTGCTTTGCAAGTGCTGTCTGAGCTTAAGAGAAACAAACAATAACAGCTCCTCTAATGTGCAAAAATAAAGATCTGTTGTTTAAAGAGCACACAACTGTAGCTACCACCTCCTGATGCTTTTGACAGGAATCACAGAAGGAGCAGATTGGATCAGCAAAACTTCACTCAGCCCTGACAGTTTGATTGCACTGCTGTGGAGGATATGACAGATGTTGGAACAGCACGAGCAACTTAAACAAAATGCATCAGGCACTAAGCTGGGGCTCAACCTTTCCTCCACTTAAAATGATTTGCAGTCACTGAGGGGTCAGAATGTTGGGGTGATGGTTTTGCATTTATGGAGAGGAAAGGGAAGATTAAGACTAGTGGGGAAAAAATTGCGTCCAAATGATGAAACACCCGGCGATATCAGACAAACGCGTGGAGCTGGAAACATGCTGTTTGCCTTTCATGAAATTATTCAGAAATGAATCATAGCTAGGGCACAGGAGGCTTTGGAGATTCATCGAGCAAGCAGAGAACAGATAAACAGGCTTTACAGCATGTGCATATGTAAAAGTGAGAAGCAAAAATATTCAAAGCAGACAAGGGGATGATGTTTGGCAGCTCATTTCTCCCTCAGATATTTACCTACCTGTGACATTGTTTTCAAATCTGCTGAGCACTCCTTGCTCTTGCTGATTTTACATACTGTGCTCAGCATTTCTGAGAAGTGAGACAAATGGGAAGGAGGGGATTCAAGTCACGTCACAGATCTGATATAGGTGGTAGGCATGTGCAGTGCTGATGCTGAGGTGACAGTGGTGGTTCAGAACCAGCGCCTAGCTACAGCACTGCCTGGTGATGTAGCCGATTCACGCAGTGAGTTCTTTTAAGCCATATCAGACTGCTTTGCACATCATAAGTGAGCTATTGGTTTGCCTCTTATTCTGCATTGAAATCTGTTTCACTCCCTGTTGTGGGTACATATGTGAGGTCAGCAGTCATAGTTCATGCTCACCGTTTGTTGTTTACCATTACGTAATGTTTCTTTTAATGTGGGTAGAACATCGTCAGAAGTTCACAAAGTGAAGTGGTGTTCTGAAAGCAACAGCATCCTTACCCAATCCACCTCTTCCTAATCTAGTTTCAGACATGAGCACAAAATGACCAAGTGGAGCAAGAGCATCTTTGCCAACAAGCTGGCTAGACTTTAAGCTAGAATTAGCACAAGCAGGGGCTGGAGTTCTGTACTACAGAGAAGAGCCAGGGTATTTGGACATAATAGGGCTCCTGTGGTCTTAAAATGCCATCATTTTCTCAACCTTTTTATACTCCCATATTCTAATGGGGTTTCTTTTCTACCAGTAAAGCTCCTTAATCCTCTTCCCTTTTTTTTCTTAGTTACATCCTGTAGAAATATTTCCTGTGAATGCCTCCAAGATGGGAATCAAACTAAAGAATAGGATTTTTATAAGTTATAATCTCCAGCATGCTTTCCTTTTTTTGTTTACTTCCATGTGCATCCCAAGCAGGTGGCAGCTTTCTGGTTTCATTTATACACAAAATGAACTCAAAAATCCAGCCCACACTTTCCACTTAAGATGTGTTGATCCCAGGTCTCCTCCTAGAGGGCTACTCAACTTGGACTCTGGATTGTCTCTTTGTATCCAGATGGGACGATAAACATCCTGCAAGACTGAGCCAGCAAACCACCATCATGTTTCTTAGCAAGACCATAATTTGCTAACAGGCTGAGATTTGCAGGATAATGCTGTATTGCCACCTAATACATTATCATACTGCTTTTATATTCCAGCCCACTCCTGTAAAAGGTTTTTGGGTGTAGGATTGATCTCACTTTGCATCATGTGTAATGCAAAACACATTCATTGTCCTTGCAGAGAAAAGCAAGCAAATACCTAAGCAAAAGGCAATTCTTCTGCTTATCTTTTGTATGCTCTAGATCTTCCCTAGTTGAATGTCATATATGCAAAATTCAGAGCACAGGATATTCAGACAGCCCCCCTGGTGCTGAACTTTGCTGGCATATGTGGATCTAATAGTTTAGGCTCATCTCTTTCTGCACTGACCGTTTTAATACTCTTCATCTCCCTCTGCTCAGATGTGTCAGTGGCGTGTCCCTATTCGGTAGCGTGATGCTTTGCAATACGTACCCCTTGTTACGTAAAATTTGAGTGTAAAATAGAGCTGGTTAAATAACTCTTCACTAACTACAGAAGAAGATGAAGGCACTGATAAAAGACAACTAATCGACTAACTTACCTATGGCTACACTTAGAGAATCATAGAATGGTTTAGGTTGGAAAGGACCTTAGAGATCATCTAGTTCCAATCCCCCTGCCATGGGCAGGGACACCTCTCACTAGACAGGTTGCCTGGAGCCATGTGGTTCCAAGCCAAACCAAACCACTCCATGATTATATTATCTCTTTCCATTGATTTGAAGGCTAGACACTGAATTTATTTTTGGCTAGGTGCTTAATTCTAAGTTGCTAAACTGTGACTAATTTCACTCTTTCTTACAATGATTTCGTTCTTTTTGTACATGCCTCTTGGGATGGCAAACCACAGTAATTAGCAAATTGAAGGCCAAGAACTGGAGATAACAATGGAGGAAAAAAAGAGAGCTCAGCTAGATTTTCATAACCTTTTCATAACCATTCCCCTAGGAGGAACTAATTTTGTTTGGATCTGCAGTCTGGGGAAGGGACAGTTGCTTGGGGCTTTTTTTATTTCCCTTTGGAAAAATTTTGCCCATCTCTAGAAATCTCATGTAAATTAGAAACACTGCAAGTTTCTGCTGTGGCTGCTTCCTTGGTGAGGTACGACTGGAGGAACAAGCAGCATAACAAGTACACAGTGATATAAAGAAACAGCAGTACACAAATATACTCCGTGCAAGAGAATCCAAATCACAATCTTGGGCATTCATTGACTCAGCTAGGTTTGGCAAGCAGAATAGGGACTTATAAAAATAAGGTTGTGCCTTTCAATGCTTTTCAGCTGATTTTATGCTAAAAGAAACTTGAGGATCAGAGCAATGAGACACGCAAGGCTAAAGTCTCTGAAGTCCCTGCAGGCCTTATTACGTGTATAAGGAGACAGCACGTATTTCAGGGCTGGGGAAGCTATTGCACTTGATTTAAGGGTAATTAAAGTGTGTGAGTGACAGCAGAGATGACATGTGATGTGTCAGACACCTTTTCTCTATTTCCTTTCCTGCTTGGCAAGCTCATCTGCATGCTGAATGAAAGATACTGTCTCACAGCCTTCTGCCTCTACCCTCATAGGCTTTCTGTTCTGTGTTCTCTGTTCCTCCTCACAGCTCTCTCTCTTCTGCTCTGGGATTTCAGAGACACTATCTGGGTTTTGCTAGTAACTAGATCCTTATTCCTTCCATGGCTAAGTCAACAACACAACATTTCTTCCTATCAATAGCTCTTGGTCATGCTTTAGAGTGTAAAAATTCCCAGTCTAGTGGGCCATTGAGAAGAAAATAGCCCAGAAGTGAAAAATTTTGTGGTAGCTGCTGTGTCTTACTCTAGTGCAAATGAATGTGGAAAGGAGGGGATGCTGTATTCACTGGTACTTTTAATCTGCCCACGTCTCCTTTTGATTCCACTGAGTCAATCAGAGTGAGAATGAGGATTAATTGTGACTATTTGGTTCTGAGTGTGAATGCGTTGTGCACACGCTTCTTGCAGTGCAGAAGCTGGAGCCAGTGGCTGACAGATGTGTGACAAACTGGCACAAGAAGTCACAGACAGGTTTTGTCTTGCACTAACATGAGCAGGTCCACTTGTGCTGCTGGACATTGGGTTCCAAGGGTGCAGAAGACTCTAGTCTAAGCCTAATTTCTGAAAGAAAATCTTGTAGGGGGGTTGAAGGGCATCCATGATATTAAATAGAAGTATTTACATTAAAATAGGCAGAGAATGCACACAGAGCTGATAATTGTTCACATTATTCCATCTGCCTAATAGCAGGACAAAATTACAGGCAGAATGGTGTTCAATGAAAGTGAAAACAAAAAGCCCGAGGCACTCACAGAGCCATTAAAGAGAAAGGAAGGCTTAGGCTTTGACCTGTGACGGTCATTTACCTACTTTGCACCTCTAAGTTGAGCTGAATCAACCTGAGAGTAATCCTGGGCTCAGTGGTACATCCTTTTTAGGGGAGCTCGTTGCCAAAGGGAGGGAGGGCAACAGTTTGCTTACCTTGAAAAGGAGGCATTTCATTCGCTGGCTCCTGATAAAAAAAGGGTGGGAGCCAGAGAGCTATGTGGAGGAACCATGGCTGAATACAGCATTTGGGAGTTTTCACCCTGTGAGTGATGATAGGTTTGGGAATTTTCACCTCTGATTTAGAAAGCAAGGATTCAAGCTGTGGAAAGGATACCATTTAGATCAGCTTGTTTGAATGAACCATGTTGGTGTACTGATAAAATCCAGAAATTCTGGAGTAAGACTCTGAGGGGAAAGAAACATCTAATCCTTCCTCTGATAAATGTCACTCCAATGGTACTGCTTTTGTCTCCCATTTCTGGAAGTAGAGCTGAGGTTTGTGGGTGAAAGAAAGGCTTGGAAGGAAGCTGAGATCTATACTCTTCCACATGACAGATCATGCTGGATCAGATTGACTGTCCCATCAGAAAATCAAGCTTTTAAAATGTCTGTTCTGTTGTTTTTCACTAATGCCTGGCATAAGGAGCTACCTGAGACCAGTTATTCAGGGAGAAAATAGAAATGTCTGAAAGAGAATAGGAAGGGAGGGAATGAACACAGTAGCCATGGTGAAATTGCCAGTAACCAAATAGATTTGTTTAACTACTTTTGGATAATAATGAATTTGTATTATTATTGTATTATACTGCGCTCATATGGGCTTCTAGGCATCTTATGTGTGCATATGGATTCTCTCCTTTGGTGTGTGTCTGTTGAAGCAACATGTCTAGTGTTCAGTCTCTCCTCCAGCAGAGCCCTTATCCCCCTGGCAGTGATTTCCCATGATAAGGGCTTCATGGCTCACCTCCCTCGAGTAACAGAAATGTAGCGAGGGCCTTGTCTGAGGTATTTATCAGAGGGCTCAATACTTGTGCTGGAAGGAGGGGTGTTCATACGAAGCTGTAATGACTAGCTGTCAGGGAGATGCATGGTGTCCTTTCAGCAACAGAACACAAACAGATGAGGGTGACGGTGGTATTTCTCCAGTCCCTTAATTAGAGCTATGTGATAGCAGAGGCACAAATGGAGATGTTTTCCATCATTGTGGTGAGGAGGGAGGTAGGGCAGAGAAGTTGGTTTGCTTTTGTTAGCCCCAGGCATCTTTTGCACTGTGCTATGTGCTCACCTCCTCATTTTTATCAGTCTCCCTTTAGCTGTTTACTTCTTTCGTTTCTTGCTGCATTCCTTTCCTTACCCGCTTCAGACTCCTAACAAGAACCAGTTTCCATTTTAAATAGCCCTAACCCCCTGCTTTTCCCTAACAGCCTTTCCTAACCCAGTTGTTCAAAACTGCAGTAAACTTTAAAGACCACCCGTAGGGTTGTTATGTATAGGCAGCTCAGTGCTGCAAATAAAGGTAACCGAGACACCGTTAGAGTTAGTGAATACTCTTAAAAACCTGAAAATAGAGATCAAGAAGTGTATTCCCACCTCTGGACTCTCACCTGTAGGTACTGTGTGGATAAGTGAGCTCTTTAGCTCCATTTCACGTACAACAACACACAGGTGCAAACATGATCGGGTAAACAGGGATCTGGAGCTCTGGAAAATGCACTTGTACAAAGGGTGCTCTGTGGAAGGTGCAAAGGATACCTTGATTTCTAGCCCAAATGTGAAGAAATTTCAAAAAGGTAAATATGTGCCTTTTCAAGTTCCTGTGAGAAAAAAAAAGACACCCACTTCCCTTCATTTCCCTTCAGCCTTTTCCTCACATCTAGTTTATGACAGCATCAGCTGCATCTCTCTTCCAGACACAGCTTGGAAACAGAAGCTCCTTTTAGCTGCCTGCACTGGGGGAGCATGGGGAGGAGTATCAGACCTTGCCCTCTGCAACATCTCCTCCAAGAAGTCCAAGGAAATGTAGTCCCTTGTGCTAAATTTCGAGGTTTTGGCAGGTAGACAGCAACATCAGGAGGCGGAAACAGGCAGCTGTGCAGGGGAGGAAACAGTGATATAAATACATGTTTAATTGCAGTTTAATTACAATTACTTACTAGGCAAAGTTTATTTAAATGCAGTGTAATTAGAGTGAGACCTTGATCTAATCACAAGTTTATCAGATGTGGTTACTACTACTTTCCTTCGCTTCCTTCTCCTCCACCTCCTCTTGCATTCCCTCTCATAAACTTGCCCAAGGAATTAAATCCAAGGCTAGAAGTCAGCAGAAGGTATCCATCTTGAAAGGTTTTCAGTTTCCTGAAAATCTAGTTGCCAGGTGGCTACCAGCCCAGAATTTTCTCCCTGGAAATTGTGAAACCCCCCACTTCGTCCTGGCAAGCCGTTATTCTTCCTTAGCAGCTAATGACAATGGATCCTCATTAGCTGGGAATGACTTATCATGAATACAATTCATCACTGATGGCAGACCTCATAACCCATCTGCTCACAATGAGTAAATTATATAACTCAGTCAGGCTAGATGGATTGTTCTTTCTGTTCTACCTTTGGAGTGTCTCCACATCCTGCTCCAACCACTACATACTTTGTCTTCACTCCATGAACTAGGTGAACATGAAGAGAGACATTTGGGCAAAACCGCTTGAGCAGCTGACCTCTGATCTCATCATTCACCATTTTCCCTTCTTCCACTGCTGCTTCTTCCTGTGCTTCTTGCCATGAGCCTAGCCATGACAGGAGACACCACTGACGTCAGCCATCTCTTCTGCGCTTGTTGATGTGTTCGTGGCCTGCTCCCGCATGGAAACCTTCCCCACTCTGACTGTCACAGCATTGGTCTGTTTCATGGATGTTGCACATTTAAAACACTATTAGGCAGCCCCATCTAGAACAGGAAAGGGGAATGACAGGTTATCGTTCTGCCTTCTCATCTGAGAGCTGCGCTGCTTCCTCTCACCTTCTTTCCCAAAGGTTAGCCATCATGTATCTGATAGCCACTGCAGAGAGCGGTTACTCCCATCCTTCACTGTGAGGAAAGTGAAACACAGACTAGCATTCCTGGATGGTATTCTATATAAACACGGCAGATGGTGGTGGGAGGGGAAATGCACAACAATTTGCCAAAAATACAGGTCAGACTGATGGTCAGGCTGCAATAGGAGTCTCCAGAAGAGCAGGGGTTCAAATACTTCTTTTTGGTTTGCTACCTGAGTCTGTTTTTCTGTTGCCTGTGTATTGCTGTGAATTGGAACAGATGCGTTTCTGCTTGTCTCTATGAATTACACATCAAGTACCTACACACTGGTATTATCCCAGACATTCATCAGAGAAATCTTATAACCCTCTACAAAGACAGACGGAATCTTCTGAGATATACCAGGCATGCTACAGAAGAGTGGTGTCCACTCCTACACAGTGCCAGCCTGTGGCAGACAATTCAGGCTTCTACCACTGCCTCAGGTGACAGGTACCACTCAGACTCAGGTATTTTTGCTTCCATTTAGTGATCTCTTTTTCCTGCTCTTGGAAAATCCTGCTGGCTCATGTTGATCTTTTCATCCACAAGCATCCCCCAAGTCCCTCTCCTCAGGGCTACTCTCCAGCCAGTCACTGCCCAGCCTGTATTTGTGCTTAGTATTGCCTCAA
>JAOXOE010000705.1:11516238-11541473 GCA_028565055.1 Phoeniculus purpureus | reverse complement strand
GGCTTGTGCCTACCTCTCCAGCCTGTCCAGGTCCCTCTGGATGGCATCCCTGCCCTCCAGCATGTCTGCTGCACCACGCAGAGCTTGGTGTTGTCTGCAAACTTGCTGAGGGTGCACTCAGTGCCTCTGTCCATGTCACTGACAAGATGTTGAAGAAGTCTGGTCCCAGGACTGATTCCTGAGGGACCCTGCTTGTCATTGGCCTCCACTTGGACATGGACCCATTGACAGCCACTCTTCGGGTGCAGCCATCAAGCCAGTTCTTTACCCATCTAGTGGTCCGCCCATCAAATCCATGTTCCACCAGCTTGGAGACGAGAATGTGGTGTGGGACAGTATCAAAGGCTTTGCTCAGGTCTAGGTAAATGACATCGGCTGCTCGCCCCTCATCCATGTTGCCTTACTGTCTCCGTCTTTTTTCCAGCACCTCTAAAGAAGGGAAGGAGTTAAATATATCCAAAAAACTGTGAAGCTATTTGTTAATTACATGTTTTATTCTGCCATTGAGCCATACTGGCCCTGCCTGAAGGAAAATGATGAACTGCTGGGGTCTTTGCTCAGGGAACCAAAACCAGAGACATGGAAATTTTTCCCTCCCTCCTTTTCTGCCATAATATGCTCTGCTTTCTTCACTTCTTATTTCCACTCCCCTCTACTTCCAATTTTTTTTTAACACTCCTGATATAGTAACAGACTCTCTAATCACTTCCAGGTGACCTGACCATCTTTTGTACAGTTCTGGTCACAATTCATCGGTTTAAGAATTAAGTAGGAAGACAAAAAAAAAGCAGGAAGAGGTTTTAGTTTTTACTGTCCTCCTTTTCCTGGCCCTCAGAGCAAGTCCCTCTCAATCTCATTCAGACTGGTCTCTTGGTGGGGAGGAGATGTGTACCTGTCATAGGCTTTCTCAGAGCTGAGGGTCATGGAGTCCTTCATACCACTGTGAGGTGGTTAAATAGGCTGTGAAACCTCTTTAACCTCTTGTGCTGAGCCTTGTGTTGCAGATCACAATAAATCACATAGAGCCAAATGGATTTTCCCCTCTGCTTTAATATTTATTTAGCAGTGAATTTTTAATAGTGAGGGACTATGACTTGTCATCCTTACAATGCCAGGTGCATGAAAGAAGGAAAGGAATAAGCTTAGAGGAATAAATGCAAAGCATTGGGGGATGGAAGGGAGAAAACATGAGCAGAGAAAAAGGGAATGGGTAAGAGGGAAGAGCACAGGGAGGCAGTAGTCACTGCAGTATCTTTGTCTGAAGATGAGTTTCTCAGATAACAACAGCTTAATGCAGCTCCTTGCCCTCGCAGCAGTGAACAGTTCACACACAGCAGGGAAGCAAGTAAGCCTGGGAGAGAGTCTTTGACCCAAAGGTACTTGTACCCTTTTAGAGTTCATTTTTCACACCTAGTTTTTCCTTCAAAACAAATAAATTAATTGGTGATTTGTGAGTCTGATTCAGAGAGAAATATAAAAGGAAACAATGGTCATGGTTCAAGATCCATAGTTACGCTCTGGTCCTGTGTGTGACTGAGAGAAAGGGATAGAGTCACTACAGAGAGACAGGCTCCATTGACTAGATACAGAGATGGCGTGGAGAGATACAGCAAGTGCTTGGGATAGATGACGAGCATTAGATGGTGTAGATATATAGTTAACATTAAAGAGATGGATACCGTGAGCACACATGGGAAAGATACCTTGTACAGACATACTGTGAATAGATGTTGCAGGAAGAGTGATTTTGTTAGATAGACAGACACTTTGCTCAGAAAAATGGGTAAGGCAGCATGTAATACTGCAGCTAGGCACATGGAGATTGATTCTGTTGATAAATAAATTCTATAAATAAATACTACAGAAAGATATTTCAGTAGCTTGCCATCTATGAATATGTGACACTCACATCTCAGAAACTGCGTAGCATCTCATCCAAAATAAACATAACCAAGCAGCTACTAGGGATGTATACGATCATACTCTTTAAACATTTAAGAGATGTTAGCAGCTGCAGCAAAACCAGCAGTTTATCACCTGATTCCAAGCTAATTTGACCCTGATGGACACATCATTGATGGCCTGGCAACAGCTTGCCAGAAAAGGCCAGGCTAGCAGGTAGGCAATTAAGTGCTGAAGCAACATTGGATACGTAAGTGGAAAAATAGTGTTTGGATTTCAGAATTGGACACAGGCCACACTCTGGGTATGAGTGTCTCATCTTGTATCCAGGCTTACCGAGCAATCACAGGTTTCACAATTTTTTCCACTGCAGTATTGTAGTAGCTCAAGTCTGACCTTGTGGACTTGCATGTCCCATGCTGCTGTTACAAGCCTGCAGCCCCTGTAGGGAGCTCCATTCCCAGCTCTCCTTAGCTACCTTGTTGACCTCAGCAAGCAGTTGGAAGTTCTGCTGCTGAGTGTCCTGGCAGCAGTGCAGAACATCTTGTTCTCTTGGGTTTGAGCAAGAGCTGTCATCCACCTGGACAACTACTCCTGATGGGGCTGTCAGGCTTACTCCTGCAACTGGCTGAGAGCCTTTCCAGGGATGCAGATCTTGTTGCAGTTCCTGTGGTCAGCAGTCCTCGGGACTGCCAGAGTATAGGGTTCTGAAAAGTACTTTGATACTTTACATCTTTCTATCCTCACTGTGTTTACCTTGGCTCACCTCAGGCCTCTCCCAAACCTTATAACAACCCTGTGCTTTGGCTTTTGTTGACTGCTCAGCCTTATATCAGCAGTGCTCATTTTGGGGGCTGTACTTAGCATGTGATATCACACTGCCCTTGGAACACACAAGTTTCTTCTCAGGGTGCTGGTAGGCAACCTCCAGGCTACTGCTTCTGGTGCTTGTCCTGTGCTCTGAACCCTCCCAGGGTTTGTGATGCACCTCAAAGTCATTCTGGCATATGCCACGGTTGGTTTGTTCAGTTCATTTCCTCTGTGACTTGAACATGCTAGTTCACAGCAATGGAAAGACAAGCATGTTAGCCTTTGCTCTTCTCCTACAGTACCTCCTCCCCACCACAGTTAATGCAATCCTAAGCACAGATAGTTTGATTTAAATTCTTGCTATCACAGACTTTGCACTAGGTATATGTTTTATAAGTCACTTTATCTAATGCACACTTGTAAAGTCTCAGAAAAAAACTCCCCAAACCATCTTTTAGCTTGCTGTGGATGTTGCCTTCAGGGCCCAAGCACTAGTTCATGGGGAGGAGAAGAGATTATAAATATTTTTTAATGGTTTCAAACACCAAATTAAATTGAAATTAGCATTGAACTCTCTAATCCACTTCCAATAATGATGCTTAATGTTATTGTGAAAGAATCAAGGGCTTTACATGGTAGGTGTCTTTTGAATCTGGCTCAGGAAGCTGTCCAAAAGCTCTTGGGTGCAACATGCTGGGAAAGTGATTAAAACCCTGTCAGGTTAAGTCAGAATAGTATTTTTGGTTTTCCCCTCTCCCCTGCATTTCAATCTTTCCTAGCAGTCAGTTTCTTTCTCTAAGGATATGTCTTGTAATAATAATTACTTGTTATCAGTGGATATTTTCCAGTACAGCAGAGATATCTAAATCCAAAGTCTCCAACAGAGGAAATTGGTGGGTCTGAGTTTAAGGAGCGTTAGGTCAATCCATCTCAAAGGAGACCCTTTGACAAGTTAAACATCAGGCATTTCCTGGCTATAGGGTGTAGTGTGGGAGAAGGTTCTGCCAAGCTTCTGAGGGGCAGACCTTGAAAGCAGCAAGGGAACAGACGGCTCAGGAAATTCTCTTCTTCCTTGATTGTCTCTCTGCAGACTTCTCTTGCATTGCAAATGTCTAGAACAGCGCAAGAAGGTGGAAGGAAGAATCACTCTGAGGCTGGAGCTGTTGGCTTGTGGTACCTAGATTGGCTCATTCATCATCACAGATCTTTGGACATCTAATTTAACCATTTTGCTTAATGAATTCATCCTCAACAGCTTAGGTTAATGCAACCCTAATTGTGTGAATGTATTTAATTCTGAGCTTTTTTCCTCCTAAATTCATAGAAGATAGTTACAGTAAATACATGTGTGTCAGAGAACAGCAGACTGCAGGATCTGTGCTCTTTCACAGAGACCTGTTGCTAGGAGCATGGCTGAAAAAGGCTGTCTGAGGGATGCTCGACAGCAGTATATACAGCCTCTCTGACCCTAGTCTGCCACTTCTCAAGCCCTGTGCATTCCCAGAACTACACAAGCAGGCACCACTGTCCCAGGAGTGCTTGCAGTTTGCACCAGACCTTGTCATGGGGCTCATCTGTGAAATGTCTAAGGCTGATGTGAAAAGTGCCACAGGCTCTCCCTTGCAATTATTGTGAAATGATTGCCATTGCAGGCAATCTGTACTCACTAGCACACCAAGAAATGCTATTCGTTTGTATCAAGAATTAATACCAGGTATTGATTATATTATAATTGTATGTTCTGCTAATAATACAGAGTATTAATAATGAGTATTAAGGATTTGGGATCTAGACCTTGCACCTTGGCCAAGTTTTGATACAGGGCATATTCCTTGTATCTTTCATTCCTTAAAAGTGTTGCACTGGCTGCTCGCTCAGTTTTGAGTTCTTCGCTCTCTGTTCTAAAAAAGACGAGATTTAGCAGAGTGTTGTTCGCTGCCTCAGAAATGGCTGCAAAATTATTGGTGAGTGATGCTGTTCAGGAGTTCAGCTGCTCAGCTGGGACAGGCTGGTGCAGCTCCATGCACTTTTGCAGACCTTTTCCTGATAAATCATCAGACCGCTTCCTTTTCCAGAGAGGAGTATGGGATGTTTCAGGCTGCAAATCCTGTATGTAAAGCAAATGCATTGTTATTTAAAGGTGATTCATGTTGCTGGGAAGCCCAGGAAGGTAAGCTGATTGGTGGCTAAGCAATGGAGTGTAATAGCCCTGTGAAAACCTCTGTGTAATAACAGCTTTGATTCCTTGCAGGATAAAACTGTATAATGTTGCCATCCTTCCTGTACCTTTCATGTGCACAGCGCTTCATATACACCAAGTGTATTACTTTGTCATCTGGACTGATAGCTGGGCTGATCTTCCTGGACTTTGCTAGTCTGCTTGTGAGAAGTATGAAGTTCTCAAACAAACTTTTAGGCTTACGCTAACATCTAAATTATAGATTTCTGAAATTGCCTCGGCAGTGCTCCTTGATAGGCTGCTTTTTGAACTGAGCTGATAACCCATCTTGCCTCAGAGATGCTTTTTTCCTCCTCAATACTGAATTGCCTGTATCATGCACCATTAAATCTGACACGGTTTATCTGCAGGTTGGCTGAGCAGAAAAGGAGAAAGTCCAGCATAAACCTAGTAAACTCAAGGTAAAGTCAGCAGCAATCTTACTTGGCTGCGTGTGCTCTACCATCCTATTATCTCCACCAACCCAAGAGCCTGCATTCTTCACTGCATGCACAGTGGGGGTTTTTTTAAGGGTTTTGTGTTTTACTAACACTAGAAATGTTATTGTGAGGTTACCAATTTAAAGCTGATGCAACAAAAAAGGTCTGTATAGAAAATGGTACCCTCATGGGTTGATGGAGAAGAGGGAAAAAGGAAAGAGATTCTCTCACAGCAGTCAGGAACCCTGTATGCATTAATGAATATAACCTTTCCCAGTGCATCCCATCTGTAATGTGTGTGTGTATATATATATATAGTCTAGCACTTGGATTTGTGCTGTTCGTACTGGCAAATACAGTTTTAGAGGGCTTTTTCAAGGGAACACATTTAAGGGAACAAATCATGAGCCAGAACAACTCACAACCTCATCTTTTCATGTTGTTTCTGCTCCTGGTAGACAGAATCCATCATGAGAAGAGCAGATTTCAATTTTGTGAAGCAAACGAGGAGCTAGGAAAACATAAACACAAAGGCAAATACCAGCAAATAAAAGATTTCCTGACTAATGAGATTTTCAGGTCCAGTGGAACCAGCATGCCCAACTCTTCAGCCTTTGTTTCCTCAAGCTGGATGGCTGGCTCTATCTGCTGGATGGGCTAACTGGACAGCTGGAGATCAAAGGCCAGACTGGTACAGAAAATCTGGCAGCTCACAATAGTTTCTTTCCCATCTGAATAGAATCAGAGAATCATAGAATGGTTTAGGTTGAAAGGAACCTTAGAGATCACCTAGTTCCCCTTCACTTTATGATTTCAGTTGTTTTCCGTACTGCAAGAATTACAACATTTCTCTTTGAAATTTAACCTGGCAGGTAAAACTGAGCACCTCGCTCTCCTCCTGATGTCAGCAGGAGTCTGACATCCTCATCATTCCTCCAGCTAAACCCTTCATTCCTGTATGGCAGAATCATGAACACTCATTTCTTTCCCTAATGGGTCTGGAAACCTGCTAGTTTCCTTACTGACATCTTGGTTTGCTGAGAGCAGGTTTTGGACCAGCCCCAGCAAGGTTATTAAACACCTACTTTCTTACGGCTCTCAGTAGAGAGAAAGGCACTCACATGATTACAAAACAACTTTGTACCCTCACTCACATGGGACAGGTGCTGGAGAGCTTCAGGGCTCTGCCACCATGCCATAAGCTTGCCAGCCAGGTAGAGTGATGGAGAATTCAGTGTCCATCTTCCTGGAGAGCTGGGGCAATGAGACAAAAGTGGTTTGCTCACAGTCACTGTGAGCCTACTGATTGTAAAACCCGTATCTCTCAAACCCAAGTGCTCTAACCTTGTGATTCAATTTTGCCTTGATGCACAGCCTGACATATCCTTTCAGTCACTCACTCTGCACACAAGAACTGACCTTTTATCATTTTTGCTTGTAAATCAGCGAGTGACGTTAAATGCTCAGGGTGGTTCTCTACGAAGTGATTGTTTCGCTGCTCTGCAAGCTGCGCTCTAATTTGCCCCATCCATCCAAATACATGTCTTATTTTGATTAAATGAATACTTTTGTCAGTTTGTGTTGCTTCAGCTTTCACTCAGAATAAGCTCTCTTCTGTGATGAGTTAGAATTCTTTTAAAGAGATTTTTAGTGGGAATGTATGTGTACACATATAAATATACACAAACGTGGTCACATGCAGAATAAAAAGTGAGAAAATGTAATTGCAACTTTCGGGTAAAACACATAGAACATCTTGGCAGGCATTTGAAAATTGATTTTTTATAAAATATTCAGGAAATGCTCATGTCAACAGCGATTTAAAAAATTGTTCCCTGCTGGGAATTGATAGATTCTACAAGCTACAAATGGATTCATTTGAAAACAACATCTCCCTGTTATATGGATGAAACATTATTAAACACCTGCAAAGGGAACACAGAAAGGTATTAGGAGATCTATTGTAAAACAAACAGCAATGGCAACTTGTGTATGTGCTCTGCTATGTTCTTTCGGCACGGTGGGATCCTTACAGGGGTGGGAATATGCTCTGCTGAAGGTCTTCTCAGTGTCATCTAATGATAGGACAATGGGCAATGGGTGTGAGCCGAAACACAGAAGGTTCCACATCAATCTGAGAAGGAACTTCTTCCCAGTAAGGGTGACAGAGCACTGGAACAGGCTGCCCAGGGGTGTGTGGAGTCTCCTTCTCTAGAGACATTTCAAACCCACCTGGATGTGTTCCTGTGTGACTTGATCTAGGTGATCCTGCTGTGGCAGGGGGATTGGACTAGATGATCTTAGAGGTCCCTTCCAATCCTTAATATTCTATGCTTCTGTGATGCTCTTTAGAGCAGAGCAAATGGTGATTGGTTGTCCTCTTTACTTGTTTACTGGGAGTCATATGTTCCTGAGTGGTAAGTGCTTTGGCACAGAGAATCCTTTTAAAACCTGTTTTGAGTTCTGAAGTAGGATGGTGGTGCTGCTTCACGTTTACGTCAACCGTTCATGTTGATTGTTTTTCTTCTATGCTAAACCACTAAAATTCATCCTTGCAATCCCTGACAGATCAATTTTAGGAGGCAGGGACAGCATAATGAAATATTTGCTGTTATTCATGAAACATCTGGCAGGGCTTTGGCAAGATCAAGGAATTAGCAAAAGTTGCCACTTCCATGCTTTAGCTGACACTTTTTGTTGCCTTTAATGGAGTCCAAAGCATATGCATATCAGCTGCATAATGAGCGAGGTTAAGCAAGGTTTTGGGTTTGGTTCCATATGGTGTTAGAAACATAATTGATCAGAATGTTTTGAAATATATTGAATGAGAGTGTTCAGATTGATTTTATCTGAATCTCATTATGTCTGAGAAAAGATTTAGGATGGGGGCAGAGGCTGAAGTTTTAACCTGGATCTATTGCTGGTTATCTATGATCACACGTACTTCATCAGATGTTTCTGCTGTAAACCTCACTTCAATTTGATTTATAGGTAAGATAGATTTCTCTGACCTTGCCTTCTCTGCCTTTAATTCTTACGGGTACACAAACACAGAGTCTCTCTCTCTCTCTCTTGCTGTTCTAGTTGTAATATCAACTAAACATGCTTGTTTTCTGCAGGAAACAATGAGAGAACAACAGAATATTGCTCTCCGAACTTTTTACACTACAGGAAGCTTCTCATATTGGTTTTGATGAACATCCCTAGGATGAGATGCATAACTTCTAGGGGTATTTATTTCAAGAAATCTCTGGTAACATAGGAATTTGTTGAGATTGAGTAGCTTTGACAGGTGGCCATGTTGACTGATGTCTAATCAGCTGGAACATCTTAGGCTTCAGTGCTGTGCTGTCATGTTGGCCTTAATTTCCTTTCAGTGTGCTTCAGAAACTGTTTTCTGTGACCGTTAAGCTGAGATTTGCCTGATGGCTTTCCTTAAAAGCAGAATTCAGTGGTGCACCAGCTTTTGAACCCACCAGACTCTGGACAGTCCAGAACTAAGACAATTTCCTTTTACCAGAGATCTGCACCCATTTGAAGACACATGATTGTGACAGAGCTATCCAGAAGGGTTTCTAAAAAATAGTAATCCTTTGCTTTATGGTACAGGAATGAGTCCGTTTCATGTGGGATGGGAATATGCCCATATATTTCTTTTCTGAGAATCCAAGATCTTAATTCTAACATCTAGTTTAAGCTTTCAGACAGCCAATGAAAACACTTTCTGTTTTAGACAACCATTTCTGCCTTCCTGTTGACTGTCTTAAAACATCTCAAGTCCAGCACAGGTTGTCTCTTAAATCCCCCTTCAGGTGACCTGCTGCTTTGTCAATACTCACCTGAAGACCAGAATCAAGGAACTGGGTTGCCTGATCAGTAGCCAGCTCTTCCCTGAAGTTGCTTCCACTTGAATGCACCAAAGTTTAGTGATCATCTACTGTTATCTCTCAGCTAGCTGTAGGAGGATCTCCTGAGACCTCCTATGTCTTGTAATGAAAGTTGTGCTCTGAATACAGAGCAAACCGTGTAATTGTGTGGATGTGTAGACGTGTGGGCTGTATGCATATATACAAATGTGTGTATCTATTATTTATCTGTCTGTGGGGAAAGACAGATAAGAGACTGTGATCTACTTTGTGTGCTGTATAGATAGATTTATACACACATGCATACACACTCATCTGTCATAGATTGAAACATCACAGTGGTTATCAGCTAAAAATAGATTTTCATGAAGAAAAGATGGTAAACAGGAGGTTTATTTCTTTTTCTCCAAGGGTGGTTGGAATTTAGTCATTTACAGCAGTTACTAGTTCAGTCAGGTATCTAGATATCTGTCTGTCGTCTGGTCTGCAAACAACTATTTGCAGTCTTAGCAATCAGACTTAAAAAAATACTCTGTCTGTACAGCAGATATGTAACTAAACCCACAGTCTAGGCATGTCTTGGCCATCTTAAAACATTTTGCTTTCAAAATCCCCAAGTCTTTTAAGTTGCTGAGAGAGAACTAGGGGATATATACATATGGAACTTGGACTTTTGAAATGAGAAATACAGAACCAATTACAAAACTTGGATGAAGTCAGTGGAATTATATGAAACAGCACCAAGGGAAAGAGGAACACAGGAGAACCTGCATGCCTTTGTATTATTTATCCTCAACAGTAGAAGTTTTCAGCATCTAAGCCAAAATCTTTCCACATTTCTTTCCCCCCTACAGTGCCAATATCTCAATTAATGGAAGCACCCAGAAGCAATTGCAGGGATTCCAATAATCTTCCTGTATTACTGTGGCTGGACTGTTAACTATCGTCAATAACATGATTACCATTTGCAGAAGAAATTGCTAGAGGTAGAGACACTGTAAGAAAAGCTCCCAAACACTTCGAAAATCATATTTTCAGCAACTCTTGCATTATTCAATGTCCTAATGAGTTCTGGTAGTCGTAATAAATACCTTCCCATACAGAGGGGCTTGGTTGCTTGTATTTCCACAGGAACCTTGAGCTGTAGAAAGCCAAAAGATTATTTGCTTTGGAAGCATTTGTTTTGATTTTTAAACTCAAACTAAATACAAGTTACTGACATTGCTGCTTGGTGGATGGTTATTATTCTATCTTTTATTTCCTGTATGTATCTCCCATTTTTAATAGCTGTAGCAAGATCACAGTGGACCAGATTTGCAGCCATTTCCTGTTAGTTCTATCATTGGAGCTGACCATAAATTTATATTGAGCCTATGATTGCAACATCTAGCCAAGGGGAGCAAACATTGCCAACGAGGTGTCCACAAGTGTTCCTTGGATAAGAACCTCCAACTGTTTTCAGCAGCAAAAGTGGGTTGGGCTGTCTGAGCGCTGGTCCAGAGCTGGTGCTATGAGGTATGGTTCCCTTAAATGAACAGCGAGTGTTAGTGTAATATGGATGTAAAAATTAAGGTCAGGACTATACTTTCACATGACAGTCTAATCCAGGCTCAGCCTTTCTACATTATGATTCTTATGGTCTTCAAATTGCTTAAAATTTATCCAGAAAGTTGACCCAAATCTCAAGAACGCAGTGCTGTGCAGACATAGGCAGTCAGCTCTGTAGTTTTCTTCAGGAACATTACCAAGGAATTCAGAGAGAAGCTGATGCTGAGTGCCAGTTTTAGGTGAATGAACACTTCCCCACTTGCATGGAGTGGCTGAACTTGTTTGGTGGGACAGCAACCCAGCAGGCTGCATAGTCTGTCTGTGGAGATAGACAAAGTTTGCCATGCTTATGCCCATCTTTACCTGACTTCTCACCACAGGCAAATGAAAACTTTACTCAGTAAACTCAACCTGGCTGAGTTTTCAGTGCTGATGGAGATGCAGCTGCTTTGTTCATGTCTCCCTGTCCAAGCTGCAGGTTTACAGGATGTTCAGTGTTTTGCCCAAGCCAGGTATTGGGCATCATCACAAGCCAAAGTGAATAGACAAGTTCACAAATCTCTCCTGAAGTCCACACAAGATGGCACTTTCATGTGATGAATTGTCAATGTACTGACAAAAACTAGTGGCAAAACCTAAGAACTGTTGGAAGGTGAGAGACAGGGAAAGCTCGTTATCTCTGGGGTCTGCACCAACTGTCATAGCTCCATTTCATGGCTGACTTTATCTGTTCAATTCAGTGGGTTTTATTTTGCTTGCAGCTGTAAGAATGCTAGGGATGCAGTGTTAGACCTGCACTGATATGTAGATTGTTTCTCCATTAGGAAAAAATTAATGATTATTCACAGGACTGGATCCACAGCCTTTAGTTTTTCACCAGATTTTCCATCCTGCAGGTCTAAAGACCAGCTCATGTGAATCTTCTTGTTTAGCATTAGAAATGTGCCTGGATTTGAACCGAGATATCTGGAATATAATGTCTTGTAATGTCAAACTAGCACCCTTCAAACAGAAGTAAAAGGTTTGCTTGTCCTCTTTACAAACTCATCTTCCACAGAAAGATCAAAGCTGTGCCGATGACACAGTGCCATTCAATTAAATGCAGTTCTTCATGTTCATACAAGGCTTTTCAGCTCCCCAACCATGTGTAATGAGAGGTGTGTACTCAGCATCTCCTCTAGTCTTGCAGCAGTCATTGGCCATCTTCTCACTGGTAAGGAGAATGGGAACAGTCATTCCTGAGAAGATTAAAGAGAGTTTCTGTTAGATGCAAGTGAAATGCTGTCCAGCACTAAATTGTTGCAAGCCTAAATGAACATTAGGGGACAGTATTGGCCAGGAGTCAGCCTATTCCTTGCTCTTCATGCTCTCCCTTTATTTACCAGTTGTCTTCCTTTCTTCCTAGGTGATAAAGCCCCACTTGCTCCTTACTTATCTAACTGGTACACCGGACATCCATTTTTAATCTGGCCAAATCAATTATAAATATTACAGCCTGCAGTTACCCTGGGAACTCCTGAAAATCTAATTAGCATGAATCTTAGCAATGAATTACACCTTTCTCTTGGCTATTTGCAGCAGAAAGGAAAAACCAAACACCTTACACTCAGAACAAGACCAACAGCTCTCAGCCATCGCAAACAGAATTCAAGGCAGTGTTTAATTGCCTTCATACTGTTCGTGAAAGGATGTGCCATGGTGGGCTGAAAGCCAGGGCACCTCACATTGCCTTGCACTTAGCACACATTTTTCTCAGGAGATGTTGTAAGATGCTAAAGCCCTGGCAGAGTATTTGGAAAGGGGAATCTCATGGGAGCTACAAAGTTCATTATTTACTGTGTAGCAACAAAGGAGGCAAATGCAATAGTTCTTTAGGCTGGAGACATCTTGCATCAGTACATAGCTGATCCTCTCCCTTGGCAGGGTCAGAGGCTAAATAGAGCCTTGTCTGGCTTTCTTGAGGCAGGAGGGGAAGCGAGCCTGCTGTCTGGGGAGCTCGTGAATTGCAGAGACGAAATTAGAAAGCCGTCTAAGGTATTCACCACACCTTGTAGCAAGTGAGTCGAGACACAAAGGGCAGACCAAAGAAGCCCTTCTTGTTGGCTTCTCGTGGCCATAGTGTATTTCTTACAGGTGTAATTACCTGAGAGCATCATAGTTGTTCCATTTATGTCCTAAAATACTACTTTATGAAGCTATTAAAGGCAGAATTGTTCTTTGTGATAACCACAAATGTAGCTGCTTAAGATTCAGTTTAGATTCATTACAAGACTTCAGAAGCAGTATTCCTGTAAAACACTTTTAATAAGACATATGGATTCCTCAAAAGCAAACTGTGCAGGACCACACACCCTTTTAGATTTGGTGATGTAGGTGGAATTTTAATGCCAAAAAAAAAAATGAGAATAAGGTAATCCCCATTCACTGCAGAGAGGGCAGCATGATTTTAAAGCTGCAGGACACTGTACTTACCAGCACATAAATACTTATCAATTCACACATTTGGTAAAAATCCAGATCTCCCCTCTGTGAAGTTGGTCAGGGAACATGCTGAGGTTTCCAGTGTCTGCTTGATAGGAGAAAATGCCCACCCTGCTTTCAGATGAATTGCTGAGAACTTGAGCTGTTTAGGTCAGACATAAATCTTTTTAGTTTTCTTACAGGGAAATGTCCGATATCTTGAAAAATTTCAAGAAAGCCATTTCCTGCCTTAATTTGGTCTATGAACTGTATCAGAGATGTGCTTGGTTCATGATACACAGCCACATCCCCACCTTGGGCAGCTTCCAAAGGCTGGGGCCATATCATGATGGAGAGAAGGTTTAAGGAAAGGAGCAAGTAGGGTTACAGACAGGGTGATTATGCAGCTTCTGGGACATTATTTTTCACTGCGGAGAGAAGATGAAGACATATTTGCTTGTTTGCTGATATATCCTTCACTGGGAGTCAGTGGAATGTCCATGATGAGCGTGGTCCCTAGACTTGGCGTTATGCTCCGGTTTTTGTGAAGCATTTAACCGCTCACTTCCAATTCCGCCCTGGCAAGACTGCAGCAAATTTCACAAGAGTGAGAGGAGCAATATAAGGAAAAAAAAAGTAAATGCTCCATTTCCTTCCGTAACACACTGCAACTGTGAGGCCTGTCAAGTGAAGGTCAAGCAGCAGCCCTGAACAATAGTCACAGATTCCCTAAGAGGGACAGTTGTCAGTGCCCATTCTTTCCAGCAGAGAAAATAAAACGTGTTCTATTTTGGGCCAGTCAGTAGAATAGACAGGGAGTGAGTGACCTGCCACACAAGCCACAAAATAGGAGTGAAAAATCTCAAGAAATTACTTAGGAAGTCTCTAGTTTCTCTCCATGATCTGGGAGTGTATGCACAAGTGAAGGAGAGCTATGTGTCGAAGAGAGATCACCAGTCAGCATGTAGCTGTAGTTTATCAGCCAGAGCTACAGACTGTCTTTTCTTACGTGCAGTCCAGCTGTGACCTAACAAGTAGGATGACTGAGAATGAGGGGTTTGCAGGAAGCACCTGAAAGAAGTGTTTTCCAGTCATAATAGACAGCTACAGTTGTGCTGACATGTAAGGAGGGACTGGGTTCTCTTCTCCTTCTCATGTTAAGTCAGTGAAAAATCAGAATTATTTTACAGAGTACTTGCTTGCTTTCCAAAACAGACAAACACACCCACGTAGAAAAGGAGAACTAATTAAGATCAAGTCGTATCTCAATAAATATGTAAATTAAAAATCAAACCAAAGAAATGCTATTTATCACATCATAAAGTTGCAAATTGCTGTTGTGGCTCCCATCGGCTGGAATAGATGAGGTCTACAAGGCTGTAGGTTTTGAATTAGTAGATCAACCAACATGCTTACATGTTTTATTGTGGTTGCCATGGGACTGTTGGCTGTAGATATATTACCAACCTTCCTCTCCCTTCTTCTGTACTGCACTTCACATTTGGTGGTATTCATAGGCTATATTTGTCTTGGAGTTCTCTAATGTAATGTCATTGGTTTTCCTCATTGTTTACCTTCTGTGAGACAACATCATTATTCTTTGGTAAATCTGTTTCATGTCCTCAGGGGATTTTTTTTCCCTTCGTTTTTTTTGGGGGGCAATTCTGCAGCTCTAAAATAACAGATTAATATCCCAAACTAACCAACCGAAATGACAAAGAACCTGCTCCTAACAAAAACCCCAACTCTTTGTTGGAGAAGAAAGCAAGCCATACCCTCTGCAATGGTGAGTGCCAGGCTAGATGTTGGCATTTCTGCTCATTACCATGTTTCACCATTTGCTGAAGTAGCTGGTATCTGTGATGTGGACAAGCAGCATGGAGTGACTTGGGCAGCTTCCTCAGTGGGACTAGCTGACTGCCCCAGGTGCCACTGTGTGATTCCACCTGTCGTCAGCAGAACCTGTAATCTGCTGGTTTGCCCTATCCCATTTCTATTGCTTTCTAAGAGTTTCAAATCTTCCAACAGCAGAAAGACAATTACTGGGATGGAAAATTCCACAGAGTAGAGAGATGCAGTTGGTTTGTAGAGTTTTGGTAGTGTGATAAAAGAACCTTTCAGCTTTTAAGTTACCAATGTAGTTACAGGCTGTGTTGGCTACAAGTAGGGAGTTGGTACCATCTAGTTGCTGTTTGGTAGCTCATTATGTGGTTTGTGGTGGTGGCATTGATCCAGTGGGTATCAGTCCAAAGCAGAGAAACCACTACTAAGGTCAGTGCTAACTGCCTTGCTCATTCACTGTCACAGCAGAGGAGCAAAGACAGAACCAACTAGGAAGAAAGTCTTTCCAGACCTCTAAACCTGGTCTAGGCACATCCTCAGTTGTGGGGAACCTCTTCCTGCAGTATTGAGTTGTCATGGTCTTGGTGTTTTGTGCACTGTGTAGGCAACAAGGGAGTGGTTTTGAAGTCCATTGTAAAGATACTGTACAAAAATACTTGGTACCTACGGACTGTCCTTTCAATCGTTAATAGAAGGAAATGGCAGGTTTGTATGTTCTCCTGTATCCTCTGTTTTCTTCCAAATTTCACTTCCACAGTGAAGGGCTTTTGTGCTAGAAATCACACAACCATTTTGCCAGAAATCCAGACCTAAAATCATTTAAGTTGTAATAAAATTCAGAAGGCCCTCTATATTTTGGTTTCCCAGCTTTAAGTAACCATAGAGCTGGTTTTTTAAACATGTTGTCCTGTTAATGCAAATGGGTGACCTTCAGTTCCTAGGTTTCAAACAGAATCGGTCCATCTGTTGTTGGGTGCTACCTAAGCTCTGTCCCAATGGTATCAGCAGCTTATCCCAAACATACAAATGCAGTGTTGAAAGTACTCCTTGGTTCTTTCTGATTTCAAAGTGGCAAAAAGCAGAGCTTGCGAATGAAAACTCTTGTTCCCCTGGGTTTAATCAGCTTTGAACATTACCATAGGTACTTGGCATCGTGGTAATTGATATCGTGCCTGCGTATGGGGAAAAAAAAAGAAGGAATCAAACCCACTGGTCAGACTCAGTGGAGACCACTGCTTGTTGCTGTTTGCACTGGGAGGTTTGTCCTGGTTGGTTTGGTTTGCTTCATGTCACATACTCGGTTTCAGTATGAGTTCCTCCTGACCCAGATTTCTCAGCAGACTGAAGTGGAGCCAGAAACTGTAAAAGTGCATAATTATTCTTTTATTTATTTTTAAGCTGTACAGCTCTATTAAGCTTTCAGAGAATCCTTTATACCCAGTCTTTGAAGTACACTAAGCCAGAGATCAGCCAGAGAAGAAGTGGGTTGACACTGCTTGTTTCTGTTTGTGGAGGACTCTGTATACAGTTAAGATCTGCAGTCTCAAAGCTAGGAAAATCTTACGCCTTTTTTGGAGTGCAGAAGAGAGAAGGGATCAATGCATCCAAAAGCAATACTTTACACCTTTGGTATGTTCTGAAACCTCAGATGCTGGCGCTGCTGTGAAACAGCTGAGAGCTGGAGGATTATTCCAGTTACTGACATGTAAATGAGCAGACCACACATTAAAGCTGTGTATGCTCCATCTGCCAAGCCATTCATTCTTCCCAACTTGGGACAAATTAGAAACTCTGGCCCAGAGGTGGAAGATTGTTATTCCTTTCCCAGTCCCCCAAAGCAATACATTCCCCTGCTTTGAGTATGATTGAAAACACTGGCCTGGAGGTGAAAAACACAGTATCTGTCCCCGATTCATCCAGACTCTGAACCAGGCAGTGCTGAAACCACAGTTTTTAGTCTCAAAAAATTACCCAGCTGCCCTCCTGGGCAAAGAGCTAAATGGGAACTAGGCAGCCAGGCAGGAGAAAGACCCTATTCCCCAGAGCCATCTTGTCTGGTGGTTACAATTCTGCCATAAATATTGTATTAGTCTAGCCTAATACAATATGTATTGAAAGTGGACACGTAATGAAAGCCTCTGCCTGTTCCTGTAAGTAAATAGCAGGAGGCTAAGGTGGTGTACCCACCTTTTGGGGAGCCAGACTACGCAGCCGTGACATCTGTTTAGAGCCTCTTCTGCCATTCAGACTTGACTCTGAATTTGGTCCTTCCTCAGGGAGGTGATGCTGTCAAAACCTTTTCATGCTCCTTCCAAAACACAACCACTCCCAATACTTCTGCCTTCCTTGGAGCCAGCGCGCTTGAAGATCTGAGAGCCTCCATTTACTTGTTTGTGCTGCCTCTTGTCAGCAGTGCTCTGAGCTCACACAGAACAGGAGGAAAAGATGCCAAAGCAGTCCAACCACCTGGATTAATTAGGTCTTGCACTAAATGTGTTACTACAGTGAGGTGGATAATGACTAAACCGGCAACCTTCTGGAAACCGAATACCTCCTCCTCTACTATGTTTCAGCTTCCATAACCTTGTAAGTGCCTCAAGGTGGTGCCTGTATATAAAGCACTCTGTTTCTGTATAAGCAATAGCAATAATAGTGATAACAATAATAATATGTTTCTCCTGTGAGGTAGTTGAGTATTACTCTTCATTTAACAGATGGTGAAACAGACACAAAGACGTACAGGATCTTGCTTAGCAACATCTCATGCCTTAGTAGCAGAGCCTAGGATTGAGCCCAGGAAACACATTTCCCTCTTTCTTGCTCTTACCCTTAGAGATCACACCCTCCTTTGATGATGTCTAGTCTCTCTTGTGATTTTTCTGCAGACGCTGCAGCAACAGCAGCCTGGAGACTGATGATGAACCTCCTTGTGTGGAAGAAATCGATTATAATGCTGACAGTTGCTCTGATGATGAAGAGGATTTCTTGGAGCTAGACCAAGAGATCCAGGAGTGCCTCTCGTGGGTGGATGGAGAGACAGAAGAAGAGGGAGCACCCATGGGACAGATATGCAGCTCCAAGGCTCTCAGAGGGCTCTACATTTCCAGCCAAGCATCACCCAACAGTGCAGCTGTCCCTCTGCATTCAACAGCACATGGGGTGTATAGTGGGTTTGAGAGCAGCCCTGTGTGAACAAGGCTTTGACTTACAGAGCAGTTAGCAAATGGCTTACTGCTCGTGTTTGCCTGTTTGCCAGCTTCAGCATCCTTCTCAGTTGTGTTGCTCCAGTTCTGAATTAAAATTGACAGTATGTTTGTGCAATTGTATACATACATAAATTGAGAGTGATGCCTTATGCTTTGTACGCAAGGCAGAGCGAGGGGCTGCTAGCCCATACGATACCATATGTGAACATCATCCGTTCCTAAACATAATTCCCAGTTTAATGGCTGCCTCTAGTATGTGGTTTCATACAAACTGACCTGAGAAATAGCATTCTGAAACCAAAGAACCAGAGATGATTCCCATTTCCCTAGTTTTCAGCTCTTATTGTGGGAAGCAGCCTTTGCCTGAAGAGCGATGGTTACTGATGCCTTTGGCCAGAGCTCTCTGTTGCCATTAATTTCTCTTGAGCTGTAGTGCATGTATCTGATTTCTGCCTGGTCTGTGTGTTCCACACATTGGGTCAGTATAGAAACAACAGTTCATCTTGGGGGACTACAGCTGTAGCTGTATCTATTTAAAGCTATTAGGAGAGGAACTTAGGGCATTTTAAGGAGATAAACATGTTCTCTTGTGGTAGCCAGGGGTCCCCAAATATCTGTCAATAGATTCGTGGTGGTGGCAATATCTGAGAGTTAATTTAGCCTAAGCATCAGTTCAGCGGCTGATTATTCTTTATTAGATTAATTATGACACTGCTAAGGAAACCTAGTTAATGGAACAGGACCCCTGTTGTGCCAGACAGTAATACAGTAGAAGACATTGCTGGCAGGTTACATATGAAACATGTTCTATCGTGACTCCCATAAGGGAGTCAGAACAGCCTTTCCTTTGATCCCCATATGAAAAATAAAAAGGTTTCTCCTCAACTGGCCTGCAAGCACAGATCCTGATTCCTGAGAGTCTGACACAGCCTGAGAACCCCCACGTGTGCCAAACATACCTAAAACCTGAAGCCCACCTCACCACATCTCACACCTGATGTGGCTTGAACTTCTCAAGTGTCTTAGACTCTGCTGCTGCTGTAAATGGAGAATTGCCTCAAATCCAAATGGAATTAATTGTTTGATGCAAGAAGCTCCCAACTCTGTCACTGTGAGGCTCAAGGAGAAGCATAAACGTATAGCGTGTCGTAGCATTACAGCCTATATGGCCTCCATTACCGGTGATTATTATTATTAATATTGATGCATGACTAAAAGCACTGAATCATCCTCTTATCTTGGTGCTGCTTGTGGAGAGAATTCCTGGTGCAGGATGAGGTTGTCTCAGATGCATTTCCGAACGCTCTTCCCCAGACTATATAGACGTATTTTCCAGCAGGAGCTTGGTCTTTGGAGATACATCTTCTGTCTGTCCTGCTGTGTCTTTGCAGTATCCAGGTGTTTTGAAGTGTTCACCAGCACATGAGAGTTCTCCATGTCTCTCGCTCTCACTTTATGATGCTGCTCAAAAGACAGGCAGCTTGGGTCCTTGGGAGCTTCTTAGACTGAACTAATTCATTAGGTGCGGTGTGTGTCTCTGTACAGATGCCCTGCTCTGCTCGCTTTAGTGTGCAGCTTGTTGCACACAATGCTGAATTTTCATAAAAGATTGTCTCGCAGGAATGGACTCAAAAGAGGTAAAGCAGGTGTTCCCATTATAACACTTTGTACAACATTGCTTCAGTAAAAGTCTTATTAGTCAAAACCAGTAGATGCGCATAGTTAGCTTCAACATTCAACATTCATAAGCACGAAAGGAAACTCACACTGCTAAGTCCAGCCTGCAGCTTACACAGGCGGTGCAGTAAGATCTTCATCGTTCACATCCTCAGGACACAGGGCAAAAGACACCGCTGTTCACCTATGTATCTGTGGATGTTTACATCCAAAGCTGCTTTTCTCTTCCCCACGACATTCTGTACCAATGCCCTGAACAACAAATACTGAAATGATGTGTGCGAGGCTTCACAATGGTACATCTCATTGTGAAGAAAAAGAAATAATCGTATTAAATCAGCATTTTTCTTAATGACACACTAATATTTTGGCTATAAATATTATAGGCCAGTCTCAGCCTTCTAGCTGTTCCATTCTGAATTTCTTAAGCTAGGGATAATTCAGTTCAGTGGGAAAACTCTGCCCTAGTTGTGATTCATTGAATTAATAGACCGCGAGAGAGTTGTTCTAGTATAATAAAAGCGGAGATGTAGCTTCCGTGTGTGCTTGGAGCCAAATGTACACGAGCAGCACCACTGTTCCATAGATCCTGTGCTAGGAGCTGCAGGAGGCAAAGAAATGGCCCTTAGGGTCTGTTTAGTGACTGGGATCCAAGCGCAGCAGCTGGGAGCAAAGCATCCAGGTGCATCAGCCGCACCTGCATGAATGCCTCTGTGTGATGTGAAAAGCCTGGCCATGTCTTCTCCTTGGCACCTTCCCGTGCTTGTTCTTCTGTCAGCCAGCACGAGGATGCTGCAGAAGGCAATAGCCAGGAAAAGAGATGCTCAGTTTGCTGCTGAGAAGGTGGGAGCAGAGGAAATACAGTGAGAGGCTTGGGTGATGAACCGGTCAGGAATGACACCTGCAAAACTCCAGCAGAAGCAGCTTTATGGGCAGCCTCATTTCTTCGAGGAACTTCTCCAGGGAGCGGATGCTCTTCTTCTGGAGCCAGACCTCTAGAGGTCAGGAGAGGACCTCAGCTGTGCGCTGCTCCCCCACGCCATTAAAATTCTCCCTGAGTCATGGTAATTAAGCAGAACTAGGCTCTGCACAGAGGAACGGAAGTGCATTGACTTTAATAAAACAGAGTGTAAAACAACTTTAGATTAACTCCGGCCTTGTTTATTCTTGCACACTTGTAATTCTGGTTTGGTATTTCCCCAGTGAATGGAGCTCTTGTCCCCGGCGCTGAGGCGCGTCACCTCACTTCAGCCGCCCAAGTGCCTTTTCTTGCTGTCGCGAGCTAATCCCGAAGACTTTGGAAACTGCTGCTGGGGAAAGGGAGTGAGGAGAGAGAAGTCACCCCATTCCCCACTGTTGCCGGTCCTCAAGAGTCAGCGGGGCTGTCAGGCTGAGATGCAAGCCAAATATTTCCATAATAGCCAGAAGAGATGATGTCCGAGAGGCACTCGCATAGTGCTCAGGACGAGCGTGGTTTTGGGCTCCTGCCAGGCACATTAACTTTTTTTACTGATGCCTTTTGTCTCACTGACTCTCTTCTCAGCTGTGAATAGCTCCTTCCCCCCACCACAGCTTACATGACATGGGTAGGAGATGCAGCGCTGAGCAACCCTCACACTGCACCCTCTGTCTCAGCCTCTTGCCAGCTCTCAGGCCCTCCTAGCCACAATATCCCTTTCCCATCAGAGATGATTCCAAGGATGCCTTGCCAGTGCCGAGTGAAATACGAGTGTGTGTGTGTGCAAACCCCTGAGCTAAAAATAAATAATTAAACAATAAAAGATAAAAAAAGAATCAAGTCAGCAAACTAAAGGAAGAACAAAATCTAATTAGTTTTATCTGCTGTTTGTTATGAGCCTGTCAGAGTGCTCTATCCCCTGGTTTTACAGCACTCTGGAAAATAACAGTGATAATAATAATAAACAACCGTGCACTGGGTTGTTTTTGAAGCAAGCAGGAAGCAGATTAGGGAGGGGAAAAGGCAGCAGACCCTCTCCTCTGCTGCTTCTCCTGCCAAAAAAGCAGAGATGCAGGTGATAGCACTATCTCCTGTCTTGTCTGTCCTTGGAGGAGATCCAGTGCCCCTGCCCATCACTTCAAGACACAAAGCATGAGTGGGTGACTGTTTGGCAGCCAATTTGGGACACTCAGATTGTATTTCTTGCTCTGCCACAGACCTTTTATGTGCTGTTGACCAAGTTGCTCATCCTTAACTCCCAGCCTCTGTTCTGACATGAGCTATAAACAAGGCTTTAATTCCTCACAGCAAATACTGCAAGGTGTGAGTGAAAGCAGTAGTGTGTTTGGGGAGGAAAAGAAAGGAGGAGAGAGAGTTCAGTGCAGAGCCACAAAGATGATGAAGGGAGTAGAACACCTGCCTTTTGAAGAAAGGCTGAGGGAGCTGGATGTCTTTAGCTTGGAGAAGACTGAGGAGTGACCTCATGAATGTTTATTAATATGTGAAGGGTGGGTGTCAGGAGGATGGAACCAGACTCTTCTCAGTGTCATCTAGTGATAGGACAAGGGGCAGTGGGTGTGAGCTGGAACAGAGGAGGTTCCATATGAATGTGAGAATGAAGTTCTTCATAGTGAGGGTGACAAAGCACTGGAACTGGCTGCCCAGGGGGGTTGTGGAGTCTCCTTCAACCTGGACGTGCTCCTGTGCAACTTGGTCTAGGGGATCCTGCTGTGGCAGGGGGATTGGACTAGATGGTCTTTTGAGGTGCCTCCCAATCCCTGCTGTTCTTGATGGTTCTAACTCATCACCCCAAACACTGCCAGGACTCAGGGATGTTGGACTGTAAGAGCTGGGCTTTAGCAGACTTCAGCTGTAGCAAGGGTCACCAAATGCAGCGGTTTGTCTCTTCTGAGTTAGGGTGAGCTTCCTATTCAGGGAGAGAGACTGGGCCCCTGGCTTTTCAAACAACCCCATCATCTACCTTTTGGTTTAGCTTCAGTTTATGGCACCACCGGTGCACTGACCAGAACCGTTTGTCCCCACTGAAAAGTCACAACTGATAGAGGAAACTCTCTCAGTGGACAAGTCCCTTCTGCTTGGTTTTTGTGCCCTTTTCCTTGCGAGCACCACCTGTCTGTGATCTCATGCCTTACACCCCCCCCCCCCCCCATTTTTTATTCCTTTTCCAGCTAAAAAACTCTTCCTAAACAACAGGTTGGGGGGGGCTGTGGCACAGGGTGCGCTGCCTGCTGCGGTGGGTCTAGGCTGTGCCTGTGCGCAGCGGTGCTGTGGGGCAGGTGCAGCCCCTCAAAGTCCTTATTGCTCGGCCCCATCAGTGTGGGGCATCTGAGTTCCTTTTCTTCTGCCTGTCTCCAGTTACCCCAGCAGGGGTGATGGTGAAAGCAGGTGCAGAGTGACAGGGCTATAAATAGGGATCTCAGTAACTGGCCCTCCATGGGGTGGGCTATTCCAGCTCCCATCCCCCTGCAGGATCAGTTGCCTTGCAGACCCCAGCAGAGAATTCCTCCTAAAACACCCAGACAATCCTGGATTTCTCCAGACAGGCTCTTGGAGAAGGCAGTTACCAGTCCATTCCAGTTCAACAGTGGTGCAGAGGACGGCACCCATTTCCTCTCTGCTCTGGGGAGATCAGACATCACTGATCTGCTGCTGGTGTGTTCTGTGGGTCCAGTGCAGGGCCAAGAGCAGAACGGAGAGGCAGCAGAAGGAATCACAGAACATTGGGATTGGAAGGGACCTCAAAAGATCATCTAGTCCAATCCCCCTGCCACAGCAGGATCACCTAGACCAAGTTGCACAGGAACATGGCCAGGAGGGTTTTAAACTTCTCCAGAGAAGGAGACTCCACAACTCCCCTGGGCAGCCCCTTCCAGAGCTCTGTCACCCTCACTCTGAAGAAGTTCCTTCTCATATTGATGTGGAACCTCCTGTGTTCCAGCTCACACCCACTGCCCCTTGTCCTATCACCAGATGACATCAATAAGAGCCTGGCTCCACAGTTAAGATTTTGGATGCTTTGGACTTTCTTACTCGAGGCAACTCTGGGACTACCTTTAAGATGACACAGAGGTTATCAAGGCTAGAGTTTTGAGTGCAGGGCTCCAGGTACCTAATGGCTGCTTCTGCAGAGTCCTCTGAGCTTGTACTTGGGTACACAACAGAGAAGACAGTTCACTGGAGCACACGAATCAGTTTTCCATTTCCTACGAACTAAAAGCTTTGACTGCTCTCGAGTTGTAACGGGCAGCATCTCCAAGTTCACAGACCTCATTGTTAGTGCAGGTAGGAGAAGGGGGTGACATTCTGCTGTTAGAAAAAAAAAAAACAGCTTTCTACCCTAGCTGTCCCAGGCCCATAGTGTGGGTCAAGCAGCAGGGAGCTTGGGAAGAGATGTAACCAGGACAAGGTTTGAGTGTTCCTTCCACAATAGCCATTTGCTTTCACCAACCCACTCTCACAGCCCAGGCTGCCAACTGGCAGCACACCGCAGTATCCACACAAGCACTGAGCTTGTTCCAAATTAACCTTTTAAGTAGGTTAATGGCTTGAAAAATCTCATTACACAACTTACATTTTATTCTGGACAAGTTTCTGTGGCATCTTCCCTTACCATCAGTGTCTCTCTTGCAGTGCAAGGAGGTTCTGAGCCTGCTGTGGCAGGGGGATTAGACGAGATGATCTTTCGAGGTCCCTTCCAACCCCTAATGTTCTGAAGTTCTGCAGACAGAGACTGTGCCTCAGGACCATTTACAGCAGCAAAACCTGCCCTGCACCAGCCACACACCACTCAGAAAAGAGCTCAGCGACAAAAAGGAAACTTACTTCTGACAAATTACACTCCTAGACAAGTTAACCAGAAGCTGAATCACAGCATCACAGAACATCAGGGCTTGGAAGGGACCTCAAAAGATCATCTAGATCAATCCCCCTGCCACAGCAGGATCAATTCTAGACCAAGTCACACAGGAACATGGCCAGGTGGGTTGTAAATGTCTCCAGAGAAGCTGCTTTAAGAGAGTTGGGGCTGTTCAGTCTGGAGAAGAGGAGGCTCTGAGGTGACCTTCTTGAGCCCTTCCAGTATCTGAAGGGGGCCTGCAAAAAAGCTGGGGAGGGACTTTTTAGGATATCAGGTAGCGACAGGACTTGGGGGAATGGAGCAAAGCTGGAGCTGGGTAGATTTAGACTGGATGTGAGGAGGAAGTTCTTCAGCGTGAGTGGTGAGAGCCTGGAATGGGTTGCCCAGGGAGGTGGTTGAGGCCCCATCCCTGGAGGTGTTTAAGGCCAGGC
>JAOXOE010000705.1:11464940-11506619 GCA_028565055.1 Phoeniculus purpureus | reverse complement strand
CTCTGTCCCATTGACCACTACTCTCTGGCTTCTATCCTGCAGCCAGTTCATGATCCACCTCACTACCCGATCATCTAAACCACACTGCATCAGTCTGGCTGCGAGGATGCTGTGTGAGACTGTGTCACATGCCTTACTGAAGTCAGGAGAGACCACATCCACCGCTCTGCCATCATCTATCCACCTTGTTATGCCCTCACAGAAGGCTATCAGTTGGTCAAGCATGACATGCCCTTGGTGAAGCCATGCTGACTGTTCCTAATGACCCTTCTGTCCTTGATGTGCCTGGAGACAGCATCTGGGATAAATTGTTCCATCACCTTTCCTGGCTACTCCTGGTTGACACTTCTGCTGCAAAATTTTGCTGACTATTGTAGCAGGGGGTCCACAGGGATCTAGAGACCAATAAACTGCCCCTCTGCCCACCAAAGGTAGTAGCTGAACGTTTTTGAAGGGGGGAAAATAAGTGGAGCCTGGAATTGTCCTTGTAACTCATCCACAAGGACAGTTGTTGCTCTAGCACCACAGAGACTATCAGCGACCTCAACATTTCTACTGCACCCTTTCTTCCTGCAGGTTGTAATGACTGTCTTACATCCTTGTCCCTTTAGACATGTTCAAGTTCAATTGCTGACATCTGTGCTGTCCCATCTTCTGTCCACCCTTAGGGCTTTTCCCGAGCCTCAGCTTGGAAATAATCAAGAAGCACTTTCATGCTGTTACAAAGTCATTTGGAGCTTTCAGAAAGACAATTTGGGAGGGACTCCTCGTTGTCACTGCTATTTTTCTCCTTTCACGGATCTCCCTTTAAATCCTCCCCTAACATCATTTATCAGGGGAAGAAATATATTTGTAGAGATCTAACAGAAGCAGGTTTTGTTGAAGGGAAGGGAGATGGGGGGCGAGGCTGCAATCCTGCTTAGGAGACAGGTAAAAGCTGTTGTCAATCTGTCTCACTAATGTGCTGATTTAAACGGGTGTCAGAAAGGGTGGGAGCTCTCTAGGAGGAGATAAAAAGAGGCCCAGTCAAGGGCAGCTGATGTAATGTTGGAAGAAAAGGAGTGGTGGAGATGGGAGCTGTGGCATAGGCAATGCAGTCACTCTTAAGGACCACAAGGAAGAGTGAAAAATACCACCCAGGGAAGCTGGCCAGGTGGCTATAAACTATGATAAAATAGGGTTTAGAGGAACAGCTTGCAACATGGTAAGTGTTAGTCTCTAAGACCTGTCAGAAGTTTGGAGAAAGTAGCAAAGAGCAGCAGAAATAGATTAGGAACGTGAAGCTTGTTGCTAGAAAAGAAAATTTCTCTTCTGTCTGCCATAAATCTTTGCCTCTTCGCCACTTTAGCTGCTTCCTGCATTCCCTAAGCAGGCTTAGTGTTTGTACATGGCCAGAGGGTTTCAATTTGAGCTCCAAAGAAGAATAATAATAAATTCCATAAAGCGGTTCCATGTGGAGAGTTGAGATAATAGTGCCTTATGTTTACACAGTAGGGTCTGTGAGACTTGGGGTCAGGCAGACAGAAGAGCAGTTTCTCACCTGCAGCTTTTTCTGGGGTGACACAAGGCACCTGCTCTGGCAGCAGCTGCACCAGGAGCTTGGTGGGAGTGAAGGAAAACTTCTCTGGCTGGAGCTGTTGAGTGAAGGCCAGGTAGAGAAGGGAAATATCACATGACACACTGGATTTTAGTCAGGATGCTGAAGTTAAGCATCTGTTTAATTAATAAAAGCAAACTACAAGTGTGCTGCACTTCCTACAGCCATGCTGGGACTCTGGAAGCTGCGTCGTGTCGTGAAGATGAACCTGGCTCTTTGGTTACAACTGCGTTGCCACGAGCCTGTAGACTTTGCCTGAAAGTGGCTCAGCTGATTCTTGAACAGTAGCTGCTGCTTCTCCTGATGAGTCAAAAGCCAGCCGGCCTCTACAGTGGACTCGATGCCAGTTTGCCCCAGGGCCATGCTCAGACCAAGGTAAGTCATTGTTTCCTCTGGCAGAGAAGGAGAGCAGGAGTTGTATGACACCCCTGCTGAGATCTCTTACCCTTTCTGTTAGTGGGAGGATCATGTGTTTAGGAAGAGCAGAGTGAGACGTTTGTTTGTGGTCACCTCTTTCCCTGTGTTTGACTCGAGATGTCTTATGCTTCTTCCCACATGGAAAGGTCATTGCAGCTGCTCTTGTAAGCAGGGAGCACTGGGACTTGATTTTTACAGATAAGAGTCTGTGTGTGGAGCAGCCAGCTCTTGGGGGTTGGGGGACCTTGTGATCAGTCTCTAGTGTAGTTTCTGGTGGGAATTTTGTTGTTGAGACCATCTTTCGCTTAGATGTTTAGACTTACTGGAAACAATGGCTGGTTTTGTTTTTGTCTTGGCTTGCGGTACTGGAAAACCTCCTGTCTTCCTCTAACATCTCTGTCCCTCAAGGATTATGTTCTCCCTTATTGTCTGTGTTTTACCCAACCAAATCGGGGCAGTCCCTGAGCTGAGGCTTTTAGTGCTGCTCTTCCAGGTGTGAAGGACCCTGCTTAGCAAGGTGCTGATTTTCTGTGGGGACAGAGGGAAGAGTAACTTTTCCTTTAAGGTGCCACTGTTTACTAGAGCCACAGCAGAAACAGCTGTGACCTCCAGCTGCCTCATTTGCACTCATGTTTCAGTGGATTGTTAGAGAATGTGCAACATTGCTTGAAGTCTCACTTTGTTTGAATACCTTCCCTTCTTCTGCTTCCTTCTACAAAAGCACAGTGTTAGTAGAAGTAATTGGCTCTGCCCAAGCAGATGAGCATCACCATCTTGGAGTTCCCTGTCACAAGTATGGGACTTGTCCATGCAGCCCTCTGCTAGGGGCGTGAAGTACTCTGGAAACAAAAGCTGAGACTGTAGTTCCCCATCAAATCCAGTTCAAAGAGAAGCACCATGACAGGCTTTTTGTGTTCAGACCTGTGGGGGTTCCTTTTGCCTTGTTACACAAGATTGGACAAGGGAGAGGGGGTTTGATTCTGCAGGTGCCCCCCTTAAGGAAGGACTCAAAGCATTTTATTGCATTGTCTATGCCACCGCCTCAGCGCTGTGGACAGGGGCTGAGTGACAGAGCTCCAGAAAGACAAAATGGGATGTCAGCCTCTCATGTGTTGGCAGGAGCAGACACTGTTCGGTTGCATCCCTAAAGCAGCTGAGCTCCATGTCCTGACTAGAATCCATCTGAACTAGGTCTAGAATAAAACCTTCCGTTGCACCCCCTCAGAGGTGACCTCATGGTTGCCTCGTCTTTCCACTTGTTTGCAGATGGGTATTCTGATGTGATGCAGGGGAAGGCTTTAAGTGATGATTTGGAGGGATGTCTGTGCTGGTGGATCGGGTCCTCAATGTCTGACAGTGGAAGCAAAGTGGGAACTTTATTTTCCTTACTGGGGAGTCTGTTACATTTAGTTCCTAACTTTTCAGGCTGCTACAGGGAACATTGGTGTGCTTTGCCTCAGATAAGGATTTGGGCAATGATCCACATTTTTGTATCCTTTCACCCTGGTCAAGCTAGGGAATAGTTACCCTGGGCTAGAATGGAGCAATATGATGCTTTTGTCTTACCTCTTGATCTTCCAGGCTTTACACCATCCTCTTTTTGAATGCTTAGCAGACCCAAAGCTCTCTGCTTCCCTGGGACCATCTGGACTGGAGTATATCTGGTTAGATAAAGTCATGTAGCTCTACCAAGTTCAGGGTCATTAAATTATCCCAAACAAACCTTCCTCTTGTGGTTTCAATTGGATACAACAATTACTTTCTCTTCCTGTCTGAAGCTCTCTAATTGACAGTGTTGGTGGGACACCTGTTGTCCACTGAGGCTCCTGTTGTTCTCCCAACATCAAGGCACAACTCTTTCCCTTAATTCCGCATTCATCAAAGCACTCACACAGCTCTCCCATATGTCTTGTACGCTGAGCATTCTACCTCTGAGAAAACCTCCAGGTTCCCAGTGTGGGGGGTGTGGATATACATCGCTTTCATGGGTTGTTTTTTTGTTCATCTAGCCTTCAGTTGAATTTTTGTTTTGTGAGGCTGTTTGATCTGGTTCTTTTCCTTTTCTGATTGAATCGCTTTGCTCCTAATCCCACCACCTGGTATGGCTCACACTGCAGAATCTCTCTGCTTCCTCAGTGTATACGCCCTTCAAGTGTTTGTAGACATTTATCACTTCCCCCCACTGCTTAGTCATCTCTCTGCCAAGCTAGACATATTTAGTTCCTCTAATCTTTCCTTGCGACTCAGTCCCTCCAGCAGCCATAATTCATTCCTCCTTGCTCGTCTTTGAATCCTTTCCAGTTTGTCAGCTCTTAAAATATTTCTTATTTGGGGTGTTTTAATATGAGCAGGCACACAAAAAAAAAAACATGGAGAAGAGAAACTTCCTGAAAAGAGAAGGACTTTTTGGCTCCAAGCCACTGGGTATAGATAAGAATGGGTAGCTCTGGGAATTCCTGTTGCAAGTTCCAGGTGGGTGTTGAGGACACAGAAGAGTTGTCTCCTTTTCCTGTGAGCTGCTCTGTTACCCACCCCTGAAATCTCTAACAGCAGATATCAGCTAGTAGGTGTTTTTGTTTGAGTTATCTTAACAAGACAGACTCGTAAGTGTCCCTGGTTTGGATTTTCATTCCCTGTCTCCCTCTCAGGCTAAAAGCTTTGCCTAGGAGTGATATTTTTTTTCCAGCAGGCTATGGGGTGCAAGTTCTTTAGAGATAGCAGCTACATCTTATCAGCACTGAATCTCTGATTCTTAGCTTTGTTCTTCTCAAATACTGGTAGGCAAGGTGCCAAAGGATCAGCAGAGAGCAGCAGCTCAGTTTTATGTTAGGAAGATTTTTCCCTTATAGACATTTGTTTCTGCTGCATCCAAAAATGACTACAATGTAAAAATGGGTCTCACTTCTAGGCGTCTAGATGGACTTCTTCTCTTTCAAATAACCAACACAACAAATTCTTTTGATAGAACCTTGTTAATTAAAGCTGTACTCCAGAGGGATAGCTTAGAGATGCTGTTTAGTCTCTACCTCTCACGCTGAACTCCATGGTGGTTTTTAAGGTATTCCTGGTATCTTACTCTGATGGTAATTTGTGCTGTCTGGGATCACATGATGTGAGCAGAATTGAAAGGAATGATGGGGAGCAGCAAGTGTTCATTCACTCATTACCTGCAGCAAGGTCTGCGGCTTGATGCTCTGTATTAAAAGCTATTTAAATAGTCCCCATCACCATCTAGTGACCTGCAAAGGAGCAGCAGTTACCTAGCCAAGAGAGGCTGTCAAACTTACTAGACTGAGATGAGCATCAGTATCAAAAGGCTTCCAAAACCAGACAGAACCAGTTGTAAGCTTACACTGTCCAGAGTGCCTTCACATGACGCAACCTGGATTTCAACTGCAAATGTGAAAACAATGGTTTTATACCTAGGAGGAATGAAAAGGTTCTGCTTTCCTTCCTTGCAGATCGTGATCTTCCCACCCAAACTGATACATATCAAGCATCTGTCTTCCGTTTTGGTTGTGTGCTGAGAACATGAAGTTTAAGCAGAAAGGTGACTTGACCACTCAGGGAACGTTTCTCTATAGCAGGAAGGTTATTTGGATCTGTTAAAGCCAAAGTACAGAAAAGTAGGGGAAGGAAGGGCGAACAAAAGCAGTGTTTGTTGGGTAGGGGAACGTGTACCAAGGTTTTCCATGTCGGTCTGTGCTACCAGTTGATGCCACTGTACCATCATAAAATGTAGAAACGAGGAACCCAACACTTCTCGAGTGAAAAGCAAAAGCTGCTCTTGCTTTGGCGGTGGATTGACTCTCCCAGCCGCCTTGGAGAATCATGCTGAGCAGTGCATTACGGGTACGCACACTGGGTATTAGAAAGGAGAGAGAATGCAGTTACTGTCACTTGCAGGCTGCCTTTCCCCCTTCTAGTTGTCATAGCATTCAGAAGCACTGAACAACACGACTTTGTCTGCAGAAAGAAAAATACCGCCTCTATCACCAGCTCAGGCAGGAGCGAGGCAGCCGTTCTGACAAAGGGCTAGAAGAAGCGGTAGACGTTTCGCAAGCCTATCCTCAGATACTACTTGTGGGTCTTGAGTCTTGAAACAGCGCCATGTCATCTACTTTAGCACCTTCAAACTGTCTATTAGCATCACCCCAGCAGCAGACTGGTCTGCTGTCTTTGATGCTGTTGCAAACAGGCTTGTCTCTCCCAGGGGAGTGAGCAGTAATGCTGACTCTGCTTCATCATGTTTGTCTACTGCCATTTGCATTTAGAAAGAGGGTGGGGTTTTCTTCTGCTCGTGGTTTTGCCTTCTAAGAATATGCAGTTGCCTAAGATCCATTTGGTTGACAAAATGCCTTACAAACGAGCTCTACATGGGAATCGCTTTTCTCGCCGCTGAAATGCAAACCAATAATTTTTATGGCAGAATCTCAAGAGACAGATGAGATGTGGTTCAGCACAGCCTGGCTCTAAGTATTTGGTTGAGTAGAGGTGGGATTGGCACCGTATTTAAAGCAAAGCATACATCCAAGTGCTTCGAGCTGAGGTCTGTTCTGTGCAAATATTTGACAAGTGGCCTTTCGTTTAAGCACAAATAGAAGTATTGAAGCTTGTACCATTTCTAGCTATTGGCACAAGAAAATTGTTTCTAAACAGCTATCCATGAAGTTTAATGGTTATTTCTTCCTGTCATGAGTTCCCTTGTTAGTTCCTCTGCCTCATTGACTCCTTTAGAAAAGGTCTGTTGATGTTTTATTTATCCAGTCCCTCTCTGAATGTTTGGTGAACTCCTGATCTTCAGCAGCTATTAATTTTTGTCGTTTTGTTGGGAATCAGTTCTGTATCATTTGAAGCTCTCTGAACTTATGAGAGCAGACCAGGTTTTTCGCTACTCCTGTTTCCAAGGTGTTCCTGAGCAGAGACGTTCAACCCCCGGCCTCATTTCCATTCATTGTAATGGAGTGATAACAAAACGCATGGCCGACTTCTCTAATTAGTCTCATGTTCCTCAAGGTCTTTTGCTCCTGCCTGTTATTCCCTCTTATAGCTTAGCTTTTTGGGCTTTGTTGGTATTTCCCTAAACACCCCTAATACTACTTCCCCTCTTCTAAATTATCTTTTTAGGCAGGAACTGATGTATGGCAAACACAGAGCAATGCAATATTCATCATTAATCGATCATGATCTTTCTTGGATTTGTTGTTGCTGTTGGGTTTTATTTTAATTCATGATCTGTTTAGGGGGAATGGTTTAATTTTATTTAATACTCCAACTTTTATTAAACTGAAATGCACTTGTACATTCAGTGTACCTTTCCTGAGCTTGTTTTCTCGTGGATTATTCATCTCACTTTAATTAAAGTAAGACAAGCACAGAAAGGAAATTAGAACAAGAGCAAAAGATTAGCAGTTGGTTGTCCCACAGTTCCTATGAGTGGGAAGTGGCAGGGGGCAGGGATTTTCTCTTTAAATGCAATATATTGGTGGTGTGCTCTCCAACAAGTAGTAACAAGAGGCGAAGAAGCAAAAGGATCAGTGTATGTAGACGATGGAAAGCTGAAGCTCTTCTCACACCATAAATTGGCCTCCTAGGAGATGCTGTCTCAGACTGGTTTTGTTGAGGGGGAAACCTGTTATATGGGGTTGTGTCAAATGGTAAGGAAGTCTCATAAGGAGATAATCAGAGTCCTCCAGCGCTAATTACCTGTGCTCTATAGAAATCCCTACCTCCATTCAGATCCATTTTAAAGGAAAATCTCAGTGGAAACAAATGAAGTCTAGTTCAGCAAGTGCAGATTGAGATGGTAGAGCACAGGGTAGTCACAGATTAATTTTCTGAGGTCTACCACACTATTTGACTTGATTCTTCCTACCCTCTCTTCTTCTTACCTTCGTGCATTGAAACATAACAAGAAATCCCCGTATTTCTCATGCCTCCTTTACTCTGAAATCTCCAGGTGCTTCACAAATATTAACTGAAAGTTTCACAGCTCTCTATCCATCTATCTAATCTCAAAGCATTTATGGTCTTCCATCACAACTCAGAGGGATGGCGACGAACAGAGGGTAATACCCAAACAGCAAAAGGAAACAATTCCATCCATTGGCAAATGAAGGACTCACGACTTAGAGTAGGTAGACAGTCAGGAAGACAGCTGTCAGCAAAAGGGCGATTGCTGTTTGACCAGTGACAAGGTTTAGTATCAAGGTTACTGGTATTTTGCAGTAAGAGGCGTTTAAGGTTACAAATAACCAGATGCGTAATTTCTTCGTGCAACTTTAGAGAGGGAGAATGATGAAATCTTTGGGACCGAGTAGCGAGATTCTGAGAGAGAACATTCTGGAACAGTAATTCTGAACATTTTCCTACCCAGCAGGAGGGAAGGATAAAAGCAATTTAAATCAGCATTAACCTTTACATCAGAAATATCACTTTGTGCATGTCTGGACTTGAGGATTCTCTATCACTGTTGCTGAATGCACGATCCAGCTGTATTAGACACACACACAGAGTACTCAATTTAAGTGAGCACAGATAAGAGGCAGATCTTACCAATTTGATTCGTGCCCCAGATAAATTCAACTAGAGTACTCTAGGAGTCCAGTACTACTTGGCACAGTTAGGAATGGGCTGTACCAGTCTGTGTTTATGGAGAGGTCTTAATGATCTGTAAAGAATCCTTGGCTCTGTCAGTGGCTCTACTTCTGTGCAGCAGGGTGAGAGGTTAGCAGCCAGGTTCATCATGAGTTCTGGGTCATCCCTTGGTGTAGAGTGAATCAAAGGATGTCCTTTGTGGGGGGGAGAAAACTAGGAGGACAGCAGTCCTGTTTGAAGGTTTGACTGCCTCAATTTTCAATTCGTGTCATCAAGTCTTAAGTCTTGTTTACCACAAGACCCGAGTTAGTGCAGTTTTGCTGTGCTCCAGATCTTTCATGATGTTGTCAACCAGGAGACTGCTCTAATCCACGGATGTTAGCACAGTATTCTGCTTTTCAATCTGCCTCTTCTGTCTTAACTAACCCTGAGAGTAGTATTTTAGCACGACTCTCCCAAGAGGACCTGATAAAACCGTGTTAATAAGTAGATAGATCCAGCTGTTTAGAAATACTTATGAAAACTGATCCAATAGCACTGACATAACTCCACTGACTGCTGAACTTTGCTTTTCTGCTCCCTGTCCTCAAAGTCATAGTGCAACTTCAAAGTGCATTGCGTTCAACACCTCTCAGTCAAACTCCTAATCGCTCAGGCAACTTCAGACCTCTGCCAAAGGTCATGAGGTACACAGGCATCCCAGCAAGGCCAAGTCGAAGCACTAATAAGGATTGAGAGTTTGAGTAGATCTGCAAAATAATTTGCATTTCAAATCTCAGGCAGGCAGCTGTGTAATTTCTGCCTGTAGATTCACCACTGTGATGTTCATTATCTGATTATCACTATCTACAACCTTCCTAGTGCTAATGCACATTGTCTTCCCTACTCTTGAATTAGTGAGATGCGTCTGACACTGAATTTGCAAGTAATTGCTATGACTCTCCTCAATGAAGCATCTCTCAGGACAGTCTTGGAAATTAAATGTTCCTTCTTGAGCCATTATTTGCTTACTCCATCCAGATCTTATTAAATAATTACCAAGTAAAAATGTGTAACTTGAAATATGCATGTCATGTTTAGGAAATGAAAGAACCAGGGATGACAAGATTTTCAGTGGATTAATGCCAGCACAGTATTGCCTTCCCTTCGCTCATCAAATGAGCCATCTCCCACATTCCTGTGGGGATCTAACCAGAAACAACTGGTTTTGCATGTGTTCCTGTTCAATGCTGCTTTGAGACCTCTGTCTCGAGTCCCTTCTGACTATGGCAGAAGAAACAACCTGCTGAGTGATGCCCTTTGAGTCTGGGCTGAAGGAATGGGATTTGCACTGCACCAGGCAGTGTTGCCTGCAGTGGCAGCTTGAAGTCCTGCGGATGGTGTTTGCAAATACAAAGCATGCTTTTGCAGCATTTAAAATGTCTTGTGCTCCATGGAGCCTGATACCACTACAATTCTTTCAACGTCTGCCATAAGCTGTAAATACTCACGGCAGCGTCACTATAGTGAAGTTACTTGAGATTTACACAGCCATCAGCAAGATCATAATCTAGTCCATTGCCCCTTCACTGAAGGATTTTATAAGGTGGGGATCAAACCTAAAGATCTTTGTGTGGTGGTAGCTAAAATGGACAAACTAAAAGTCCTTCTGCTGTGTCAGGTTTTGGGTTGTGTGTGGAATGTTGTTGTTCCTGCCTCTAAAACAACACCCTTGGTTTTTGCTCGTAATGACTGGTTTGCTTTAGCTCCAGTTCACTCTCTTTCCTCAGCTTGATGATGCTTTGATAGCTCAGCCTTTGTTTTGGTAGTCATAGCTTGAAGAAACTGAATATGCCTATGGAAGAGAGGGGGCTGTAGGTTTCTCACATACTCTCAGCTTGGGAAGGGCTAAGCCTGGTGTTAACCATGCGCCTCTTAAAGCAGGATTTTTTAAAATCTCTGGGAAATCTATTTTCTTTAGAAATCAACACTTGACTTGTGTAAGCCAAGACAAATCCTCTGCATCAGTGTCTTATCGGTGTTTGTAAACACTGGGAAACAGATCCCCAGCTGTCACTGCTGTGTTTGCTTTGTTTTCCTTCAACCAAAACCTCCCTTTGTGCGTTGATTGCTCAAGGAAGTGCTTGGTAGTGAAGAAGTCTTGTCTGCTCCAACTCTGATGCACACAAAGGTTGCCGCTATCTGCAGAAGCAACTGTGGAGCGGAGATCCATCAGCGCGGCGACACGGCACGCCTCCGTGGGAAACGCTGGGCTCCCTTCAACAGGAGAGCGCGGCGCCTTCCGTGTTCCAATTCGCTTCTTTGTCAGGGTGAAAAAAGAGAGGCAAGGAAAGTGTAAATGGGAAACTTGATCTTTATTCCAACTGGCATGATTTCTGACAAGAGCAAGGGAAAAGGCTTTTTTCTTAGTCGACTGTTGGCTGCTTCTTTAATGTGGTTTTCTTCTCCTGGTTTTTGCTTTTCACACTTAGTCATGTTGTGAGGGCTGCTCCTCTGTGGCGTGCAGAGCAAATTGTTGTTCCTCCTTTTGTTGTGTTCAGAGCAGACTTGCTGGTTTACAGGCAGCGGTTTCATGCGGCGTGCAAGGATAGTAAACCGGAGTTCCAACCAAATGATTTTGGAGTGTCCGTGTTTGTACGCAGGCATCTGTTATCTACACGGGCTGAGTGCTCTCACGGTCACTAATAGCTTCTGGCACTGAGTCCAAAGGCTGGATGGGTACCCAGAGCCGTCTTGGCCACCACTGTGCTGGCAGAGTCCAGGATGCACTGGTTAACGCTGAGATGCTGTGTTGTTGTGTGGTTTGTGTGGGAAAGGTCCCTTGTCTGCTGACACCTTACCACCTTATCCACCTGTTTATCTATGAAGAGAACCATAGCAGGAGGAAGTCACTTTAGAGACACTGTACAGCCTTACACCTCAAGTTCTCTTTCACTGTGGCTGCTTTAGAAGCTGAGACTTAGATTCATGGAATAATTGTGATTGGAAAGGACCTCCTAGATCACAAAGTCCAACCATACAACAACAAATACTTGATTGACAAATGCAAACTAACCCCCTACATGCCTGCCACTGTAGCAGGGCATGAAGCACCATGTGTATGTGTTTTTCTTAAATACCTCCAGGGATGGTGACTCAACCACCTCCCTGGGAAGGCTGTTCCAGTGCCTCACTCCTCTTTCTGTAAAGAATTTCTTCCTAATACCCAATGTAAACATCTCCTGCCTCAACTTCAGACCACTTACCATGGTTTTCTCATTAGTTACTAAGGAGATGAGACTGGCACCTCTCTAGAACTGCTTTCCAGGTATTTGTAGAGGGCCATGAGGTGTCCTCTCAGCCTCCTCTTCTCCAAACTAAACATGCCCAGCTCCCTCAGCCTCTCTTCATAAGACTTGTTCTCTAAACCCCTAGCAAGCTTTGAAGGTCTCCTCCAGACACATTCCAGCATCTCAATGTATTTCCTGTAATGAGGGGCCCAGATTCGTGTCTTGTCTAGGAGTGTGTTTATATAAATACAGATGTGTGTGTATGGAGAGGATGAAGAAATAGAAATAGAAGAATAAAAACATTTACCTTCTAAATCCTTAATGATTCTGTGATTCTATAAATCAAACTGTCACTTTGTCCAGGGGATATGCAGTATTTCATTTAGTGGAATAGCTTGTTTTGAAGTAGTCAGTGGAGGAATCCACTGTGAAAGGCTAGTCCTCGTTAGTGTGATGGGTGTCCACAATGGAAAGAATGAAGAGACAGACAAGGGGCAATGGGTGTGAGCTGGAACATAGGAGATGCCCTGTAAGTATCAGAAGGAACCTCTTCACAGTGAGGGTGACAGAGCACTGGAACAGGCTGCCCACGGGGGTTATGGAGTCTCCTTCTCTGGAGACGTTTAAAACCTGCCTGGATGTGTTCCTGTGTGACTTGGTCTAGGTGATCCTTCTGTGGCAGGGGGATTGGACTAGGTGATCTTTCGATATCCCTTCCAATCCCTAGTATTCTGTGGTTCTGTGAGGCTCAGAATTCACATGGAGCTGTAGTGCCAGAGCTGGGAGTGACACCAGGCATCCCATTTCCATTCCTGTGACCTCTCCACTGCAGAACCTGATCTTTCTGTGGTCAGTACAACGGCAGTAAATAAGGAAACTTTTGTCTGAGTTGGTAAATGACAGGAGGAAAATGTATTTGTTCTTGTAGACCGTAGAGCGATGGGTTGTTTGTAAGCAGATTGTAACCGAGGAGCTGTAGAACAGCATTTCTGGCTTTGTTTCACTTAATCACGGAACAGAGCAGATCCTGAGGCTCTGTGCAAATTTTAGGACCCATGAAAACGAAACAGTAAGCAGGTATAAATTAACAGGTTCTCCCAGGGATTAAAAAGACAGGCTCATTATTCTGTTTTTCATTCTGCTAAGAGGCCCAGTTTCCAGCAAGAATTAATGATTAAAGTTATAGCTCTATCTAAGGCAATTTGCTCCCAATTACAATACCTGATAGATCTTCAAATGTCAGGGAGCATTGTCCCTTCTTGAGCACAATAAACTTGCAGGGGTCACACTATGAATTTGTTGCCCTTAGGTCCTTTACTAACAACATTAATCTGGCTTGTATATCCCATAAAGAAGGTGGAGCGTGGAAGAGAGGATAAGGTTTTCTGTGTGTGATACGCTATATGCTTCAGAAAATATATTGAACATCTGTGTACAATGTATGTGGCGATATAAAAACCTTATCTTTAAAAATGGGCTGTTTTCCATGTTACTTCTAAGTATACCGTATGTACTTGTGTGTTTGAAGCAATGTTCTGGATGCATTCTCCTATAGGCAAAGTATAATGAGGAAGATTCATCACGGGGAAAGCAACATTTTCCATTCTAGCACTGCTAATGAATAAAATATGTGACATTCCCACATTGCTTGCTGTTATTTGCTTTTTGCAGCGTAACTTGCAGGTAGAATTATTTCTTAGTGAATTTTGGTGTTTGTGGCTAAGGTTCCTGGGCTACCTAATAGCTGCTTGGAGAGCAGTGTTCAAAGAGGTAGAATATTGCTCTGGCTCACAATGGGTCTGTGCTAACAGCTCTAATGGTGACACAATCTGCTGGACTGGTTGTGTAGTGTCATTTTCACTGGAGTTAGCTGCAGGTCAAGGATGCAGGACAGTGGATTGCTCTGCATTAGCAAATTCTATGAACAGTAGAACAAAGCAGCTATTGCTGAGGATTGTGTGTACACTATATGCATGTCAAGGGCTTTCCCTTAGCTCTACTCTGGCCTTACAGACTGAATACTCATCAGTGGTCTAAGCATTTAAGTGCTCCTGGAACACATTTTCAAGCGTCACTGCAAAGGAACCGGGTTAGCACACCCAGAAGAAATCCACTGAAGATCCCTCCACAATGTGAGACAAAATACCATAACTAGAAACAATCTGGAGATGCTCTATAAAAACACTCCTGGCACCAAACAAGTTGCGATATGTGCAGGTGGATCAAATGTCAAAGGAAATCTCCAGATCTCCAGTTACATCAAGAAAAATATTACCATTACCTTAGAACTGGTCAGCTTCACCCACTGGCTGGCAGGGAAGCAGAGTGTGCTGACCGGGCATCTACTCTGATTACTCTTTGAGGCTTCACATTGTGGGTGTTTCTTCCCTTTTTTTCCTGTGGACAAGGAGATGTTTCCAAAAGTGGAGTGGTCAGTTAAATACGCCCCAGTTACAGTAAATGCAGACAGATTCCATCCTTACTGCCAGCTCAAAACTGGGTGGACGCAACAGGAGTTAATAGTCCTTTGCGACAGTTGTCCTGATGGAGGATGATGAGTTTCATTTGGGGTAGTGGAATTCGGTGTGGGCACTGGGGTCCCTGCCAGCACGTCCTATTACAGGATCAGGACCCTTGACAATAAATGGTTCACATTCTTGGAACTAATGCCTGTAATGGGAATAACAGAAGTAGAGGTAATAACAGATTGTCTTGACCACAGGAGTGCATTGAAGGATTGAATAATGGACCAAATTCATCTCATGGCCGTGCTGATCTGACCGGCATGATTCTGTCTTAATGTTATTAAAGCACACGAAAAAATAATCTTTAATTCTCCTTTTGCTGCTATTAATTGTCTTGCAAAACGAGAATGCAATTTGGAAGTCTGGTTTGCTTCAGATAAAAGCTTGAAGTCTTAGCTGGAAGTTTCCCCAAACTTTTGTCTAAAGTGCTGATTAGCAACCTCAGGGGAATCGTCTTCCTTGCGAGGTTTCAACACTGCTGCTTGGTTTTGGGCAAGGCAGGAACAGCGTACGAACAAGCTCTTTCTTAAGGACTTTCTTTTCTGGTTTCAGCTAAAATGAAATAGAGAACTTGACAAAAGTGTATTTTCTACAGCAATCATGTAAATGTCTTCTAAGCATACGCTGTCCTCTTGACTCTTATTGAATTGTGCCCGAATCCATACCGTTTCTCATTCCTCTTTGATACTCACAGAAATGCATTAACTTCATATCTAATACCTCAGCAACTGGCTTTAGGAGTAAGACAGCCAAGTAAAGGTGGATCTATCACTACTTTAACCTGTGCTGATGCTGGGAATAACTGGCTGAAGTTTGACTCTTCTAGAGATATGGAAAAGCAGGTAACTTCTGGCCTCTTGAGTCCACCAAACTGCATTTTGGAGTTGGAGAGCAGCTTAGGTTTGCTCGCTGTCTTGTTTTGGGTTGGGGAACCTCACTGCTTTCCTATCAACTTGTGCACAACGACTGCTTTTCGTCATAGGCTGTCGTTGCTCAAGCCCTACAGGCGCATCTTCAGATGCACTGGCCTGAGGTGTTAACGCATCGCAATCTGTCCGTCGGCAGGAAGAGGAGAATGAAAACATGGGCAGAAATTGCAGGGCTGGATGATGACTGCTGAGGGCCATGGAAAGTTTTACTCGGAAAGCTTTTGTGCAGAGGCTGATGTGGGCTTAGGAAAGTGTTGCTGGCACCGCTTCCCTATGGCTTCTTGTAACGCAGATAAGAAAATCATGCCTAGCCTATTGTTAAAGCATCTTCTGAAATGAGGACAGAGCACTAAGTCCTCCAGAGTGCCTGTTACTGGCTTTGGCCTTAATTGGACAGGCAAAAGAAATCACAGCCAGGGTGTGAAGCTGGAGAATGGGGGGAGTGGTCTCCCAGTGCAAGTGTCTGACAGTGAGCACAGAGGTGCTCTGGAGGGTGGCAAAGTGTTCTAAACCAACTTACCCAGACTCCATCTGCAAAATCTACCTTGGCAAGGTCACATCTGTTCACATCGTCTTCATCTATACCTGACCCAGGGTTGACCCTCAAGTTAATAGGAGAAATGACGGCTCTTCTCAATGTCATCTAGTGATAGGATGAAGGGCAGTGTGTGTAAGCTGGAACATAGGAGGTTCCATAGAAATATCAGAAGGAACTTCTTCCCAGTGAGGGTGACAGAGCACTGGAACAGGCTGCCCAGGGGGGTTGTGGAATCTCCTTCACTGGAAAGGTTTAAGACCTGCCTGGACGTGTTCCTGTGTGACTTGGTCTGGGTGATCCTGCTGTGGCAGGGGCATTGGACTGGATGATCTTTCGAGGTCCCTTCCAATCCTTAATGATTCTATGAAAGATTGGAGAGGAGGAGCTGGGACAGGAAAAAAGGGGGAAACAATTCTGTGATGGGAAACAGCAAACACTGAGTGAAGGAAAGGTAAACTCTGTCTTCCCCTAGCTGTGCCCAATCATTAAAGACCTGTAATAGAAACTGCATCAGCTGTCAGCTAAGAACTGCAGTAAATAGTCTTGAAGTCTCCATGGCGTGTTCCAGGGAAACAAATAAACAACCAGCACTTCTCTTTTAAGCCTTCCCTGTCACAAGGTGGGGGGTGAGAAGATGCAGTGAAATTCTCATGCTCACTGCCCAACAAACACAGTCATTAAGGAGCAGTGTGAAAACAACACTTGCACACTGGGAGGGCTGTCTTTGAAGCAGGTTCCTCCTGTGGAGACTGCTCAGTGTCAAACCCAGGTCTTGCGTAGCCCTACACCTTGGAAACAGCCACCCTTCCTTAGTTTCTTGTGTTTTAATGTGCAGGTTTTTCTAAATCCAGATGTTATTAGCAAAGCCTTTTCTTGGGAGTTGGACTGAGACTTGGCGTACAAATACTTGTGTGTTAGAGCAGTGATTTTACTTTCTTACGTATTTCCACGGCCACTGGGGGTTTCCAGTGCCTTTTTACACTCTTCCTACTGGAAACAGTGACATTTCTTAAACCACAGTATTATGGGCTGGAAGGAGCTGCTAGATTGTTTAAAAGAAAGATTGCTCTAGGCTAACTACAGGAAGGAGACCTAAACATGAATAAGCTGCAAGCTGACAAAAGGGTGGGATCCCCTGAGCATCCACAGCTGAGCTTTGAAGGCATTATTGAAACTAGTGACTATGAGCCTTGGCTAGGTTGGCTCTGTTGAAGCAATTTTGAGTTCTATCCCTGATAACGAAGGTGGGATTACCAAATGAGAAATTAAATACACCAGCTTTGTCACTTTCATTGCCCAGACTGAAACCCAAAGACGTGGTGGAGCTACGGTTGATCTGAGTAGCCCGATATCGTAGCAACAACCCCTATTTGGTGTCTTGAGTAGGTTTTACCCAGTCCTCCACATCTTTCTATTCCCTTTATTCACAAATCTCTGTGATTCCCTCTAAATCCCAGTTTCCTGCACTCTGTCCATCTGCTAGTTCAAGCTGAGGCAAGATGACTTCACGAGGCAACTCTCTTCCAGCAAGTCCCCTACCCTGACAGCCTATGGATTCTTGCTTGAATGTTTCTGCTAGTCTCAGTCTAGGTAGAAGGTGGTGGTGCCTGGAGGAAGGAGACATCTCTTAGGCTTGTTAGAGCCTTAGGAATTCTAATCAGGCCTTTGCACAGAACAACCTCAAACAGATACAAATCTAGAAACACTGATCTAAGTTGTTTACCTACTTGTTACTACACAGCCTTGAAAATCACAGGATCTGAAGGTATTTAAACCTCAAGCATGCTACAGTAATTTAGCCTGTCATTTCCCACTACCCCTGGCATGAGGAGAATGACTCTTGTGCGTCTTCCACACATAGGACTGGTCTGCATAGTGCTTAAATAAAAGCGAGAGTAGGTGGTGTGCATGTACCAGCCCCACAGTAATACGATTTAATGTTATGTGTGATCCATAAGCCCCTGGGCCGTGTTATCCTCACTGAAAATTTCTGCTCATCTTTCACAAGGGCTTCTCTAGAACTGGAGATCCTCAGTCAATTTGTGGTTTCTGTAAATACACAGTGTACAATATTAACGGCTTCGCTAAATATTTAGCTGCTCATTTTAGTGCCTAAGGTCAGTCTACTGAGGCGCTTCCTCTGTGCCTGTGTGTCTGTGTATGCATTTAATAACTTGACTCACAATTCCTTGCAATTTCAAGCTCAGCAGGTCAAGAAGCTGCTCTGAAAGACCAATTTCTCTCAGGAGCTTGTAGGCTGTGCTTGGCTCAACAGCTGTTGCTTGCCGGGTTAGCTCAGGGTTGGAAGCTGGCTGTGATGTGCTGTGGGGTTCACTGCCCTGGACAGGAGTGAGGTGAGTCCTTCTGCCTCCTTGTTGATGATAGAAGGGTCCTGTGTACTGCTGGTCCAGTCTCAAAGCCAGAGAAGCAGAAAATGTGGCTGTGGGAGGCTGTGACATTGTTCCTCTCCTCCTCTGGAGATGTTTAAGACCCACCTGGACATGTTCCTGTGAGACTTGGTCCAGGTGATCCTGCTGTGGCAGGGGGATTGGACTAGATGATCTTTTGAGGTCCCTTCCAATCCCTAATGATTCTATGTTTGTTTATATGGCATCAGATTCTGAAGTGATTCATTGCTGACAATCACTACGGATCCTTAAGTGATTGATTACGTCTGTGCAGATGTTCAGGATGTGAATTCTCCCTCTGTATTTCTAGAAAGAGACAGATGGAGCAGTTTCCAAAGCCCTGGACTGCAAACTTTTAGAACTGCCTTTAGAAGTCAAATCCAAAAAGGAGAACTTCGTCAGCAGTGCCTTGTGCAGTGATGCCCAGATTAAAGGGGGGGTTAAAGGTCTTCCCAGATAACTTTTTCAATGTGAATCACTAGAAAATGTGATAAATAAGACAGGAGGAGTGAGAGGGGCAGATGGGAGGCTGCAGAAGAGAAAGGAGCAGTGGTCTTGACTGCGCTTGGAGTCAGTTCTGAGGCAGAGCTGTGCTCCTTCACTAAACCAGGAATGGCAACAGGATCTAGGGGATCCTGCTGCAGCAGGGGGATTGGACTGGATGATCTTTTGAGGTCCCTTCCAATCCCTAATGATGGATCTAGGGATCCTGCTGTGGCAGAGAGATTTGACTGGATGATGTTCCGAGGTCCCTTTCAATTCCTAATGACTGGATCTGGGGGATCCTGCTGTGTCCAGGGGATTGGACTGAATGATCTTTCAAGGTCCCTTCCTATCCCTAACGTTCTCTGATTAATGTTTTTATTCCTGTCATAAATATGTGACTGGGTGAAACACAAAGTCAGGGGAAAACTAATGCTGCTTCCCAAATGGAGAAGCAGATCTCTGTGAATGAGTTTTATCCTGAGAACAAAGTCTTGTTGATGGGGCTTTTCTAGGCAGTCCACACTGGGTCAGTTCCTCACATCAGAGAGACGTTGACCACAGAATCACGGAACATTAGGGATTGGAAGGGACCTCCAAAGATCATCCAGTCCAATCCCCACCACCACAGCAGGATCTTTGAGGGCCTTGGGAATTTTGGGGTGGTTTTTTTGTTGGTTTGTGGGGGTCTTTTCTGCTGTGGAGACCTCCAGGTCCCCTGGAGACAGAGGGAGTCTCCTTTACTGGAGACATTTAAGACCCGCCTGGATGTTTTCCTGTGCAACTGGATCTAGGGGATCCTGCTGTGTCAGGGGGATTGGACTGGGTGATCTTTCAGGATCCCTTCCAACCCCTAATGACTCTATTCTACGAAATGACTGAAACTTGATGCTGATGGAAAGTGAAGCTGGCAAAAGCTGATGATCTGATGAATTGGGCAGCAAAACAGAGGGTCTTGAGGGTGTTGTCAAATAATTGCAGCATTGGAATGCTGAGTAGCAACAGTGAAGATCTCTCGTGGTTTTTTTAATAGAGTGTACACAGTCTGCTCTTCCAGCAGCAACAAACTGCATCCAACCACCTGAAACCAGTGAGCATAACCAGCCAAGCACAGTTAGTGGAGCTGGCTACTTGCTGAGGTCTTTTGTGGTTACAGTCAATGTTTTCAATTGATCTCCCTTAAAAGCCTCTCTTTGATGAAGTTGTTAAATTAAAACTCTTCTCTATAGCTGATGAAACCTTTTCCCCTCTTTGGCAAGAGGCTGGGTCTTCTACAGACTCTCTCTGTCTCAGAACAGCCCTTGGCTTTGTTCCTGAAGCACAAAGAAGGAGGTTCACACGCCCGTGGCAGCATGTTCTTCATCCTCATTTTTCCTTTGGATTCCTCCTGCCTTTCGCTGACGTCTTCTCAATCTCTTTTCTTCTGCTGCCAAAGGGCTTGGTCAGCAATACTGTTAATTGCTAAACTGGTTAAAATTGGAGCAGCGGTGCAGAAGTTCCCACACTGCCCTCACTCTCCTGCACCATGGAGCCCTCTGCCTCAGCAAGTATTGACTGTTCTGACTGTTGCTTAACCCACGTGGCTCTGCTGTAGCACGAAGCTCCAGCATCCTGCTGACTAGCTGCAAACTGCATGGACTGGGACAGCAACAACTTCTTCAACGGTCTGTTCTCTACTACAAATCTGCATAGGAGAGATTTGCTCTCTGCTTCCTTGCAGTGAAATCTCGGGTCCCTGCAAGCATCATCTGGAAGTGGCTGGAGACTGGAACTAATCCAGAGCTCAACAGGATCTATAGATAAACCCCACCAAGACAACCCAAGACACTCCAAACAGCAACAAGCTGGGTGTAAAGGGATCTCTCATCACTTTATTAGATGCAGCAATCTGCCTCCTGCTGGGAAGGTCAAAATGCAGAAGTCCTTTGTCTCCCCTCCAGGGGTCATAGTAGCATAAGCCTTAGGACAAATGGTTTGGCAGCCTTGGAAGTGAAAGCTCAGCTTGTGTAGTGCCAGGTAAAGCGAGTTTTGTCTTTCTCGAGCGTGCAGAGACTGCATGAAAGCCCTGACAATCTTCTCCTGAGAGTGAGAGTCCCATTGGGAACATGTCCCTCAGCATCGTACTACAGCTCTGGCTGCCAGAGCTGGTTGCAGGTCATTGCTGCAGCTTGAGTTACACAGACATCTGCCTGTGAAGGGCTCCTTGGAGAGATATCTCAACTGATTTTGAGTCCACATGTCGATTTGCATTCACCATCAGCTCAGACTAGATGATCTTTCCAGGTCCCTTCCAATCCCTAAGGTTCTGTGATTGTGATACTAACTCCTGGCTTTTGGTCCAAAACCTCCAATCTCCACAGCCTCCTGCAAATCTCTTTTGTGTTGAATCAGGGGAGGATCACAGAATCATCCAGGCTGGACAAGACCTTCAAGATCATCAGGTCCAATTGTTCGCCTTATAACCCCCAACCACTAACCCATCTACTGAAACACCCTGGCTGCCCATTTGTTGAAACCCTCCAGGGATGGTGCTTCAACCTCTCCCTGAGCAGCCTGTTCCAAGGGCTCCCCACTCTTCCTGGGAAGAAGGTCTTCCTAAGATCCAATCTGAACCTCCCCTGGAACCACTTGACCCCACTTCCTCTGGTCCTATCACTAGTCCTTAGGGAGAAGAGGTCAACCCCCACCAACCACCCTTCAGGTAGTTGTAGAGAGCAGCGGCAGACAAGACAAATCCATGTTGGCTTTTTTCAGCCTTCCTGGCAGAAGGCTGTTTAAATACTTCATTCTCTTTACTGCTGGGATCCTTCTCATTTCCAGCCTAAACTTACGTTCCCCCAAGGCATCGTTTCTCATTTGTTCTTGTGTCACGGTTATATTTTATATCTGTAGTGAGGACAAATTGGGGCTATAAATAGCAGGAGATACTGCAGGGTTTTGCAGTAGGGACAGGCAGAACAACTTGCTCGCAGTAATTACACTGTAGTTACAGGTTTCATCTGGTTATCTGGAAAGACACTGAAATTCCTCCTCCAGCCCTTTGCATAGCAGCTTGGAGAAATGAAGAGTGAGGGGTGACCTCATGAATGTTGATCAATATGGGAAGGGTGGGTGTCAGGAGGATGGAGCCAGGCTCTGCTCAGGGGCAGTTGACAAGGGGCACTGGGTGTGAGTTTGGAACAGAGGAGGTTCCACATTAATGTGAGAAGGACCTTCTTCCCAGTGAGGTTGACAGAGCCCTGGCAGGGGCTGCTCAGGGATGTTGTGGAATCTCCTTCTCTGGAGATGTTTCAAACTCTCCTGGCTGTGCTCCTGTGTGACTGGATCTAGGGGATCCTGCTGTGTCAGGGGGATTGGACCAGATGATCTTTGGAGGTCCCTTCCAATCCCTAATGTTCTGTGATTTTGTGAAGTATTATTCCATAGGGTGTTGCTGTAGTTGTTCTGGGTTTAAAAACACAAGAGCTTGTTGGTGAAGGTCTCTCTCTGTCCCTCTGCCTGCTACTCCTTTATGACATCCTGGAAGAGGAGTGGCTAAGGAGGGCTTATAGATTTATAAAACTACAACAAGGAGGGTGAGGGGAGGTGGTTTGTAGAATGGTAGTGGTTGGAAGGGACTTCTGGATATCATCTAATCCTGGATATCATCTAATCCTACCCCTCTGGAGCAGGATCTCCTAGAGCAGACCTCAGAGGAACAGTCCGGGTGGGTTTTGAAAGTCTCCAGCACAGGAGACTCCACAGCCTCTCTAGGCAGCTGTTCTGGTGCTCTGTAACCATCACCACAAGAAAGAGTCGGGGTGAGGTTTATATTTAAATTGACCCTCTTATGTTGTAGGACCAAGGCTGACTGATTTTTGTTTCTCCCTGTTCCATGAATCCATAGAAATGAATCTGAGGGTCTCAGAGCATCCAGAGTTTCTCACCAGTTGATTCTGAGCTGGAGGCAGATTGAGGCTAGGAGAGGAGGGGATGTGTCACAGGTTTGCCAGGTTGTTGCTCTATCCTGGGCAGGTCACACTTGAGTTAAGTCTCCTTTGATGAGCTCCGGGTTGAGTGCTGAGGAGTTGCCAGGGCATCCCAGGCTTCGTAACCCTGGTCCAGAGCCGCCTCATTGAAACCGATGCAGTATGTGCCTCCCTTTGAAAGTTCAGTGAGCACCTTCCCTTTGTTCCTTCCCTTTATTGCATGAATTTATCTTCTCTCTCAAGCTATTTGTGTTTGTACCTTGACTAAAATGGAAGCGAAGCCTGATTTTAAGGCACATTTGAAAAACAGGAGGATTACAGAGGTGATGGGAGGATGTTTAAATGCACCGAGGCACCTCCATTGATTTTTTTGGTAGCAGTCAGCTTTGTGAAAGCACTCAATTTACAACTGTAAATAAATAATTCCAAGTGTGAACCATTGCAGTTGTATATATTGCAATTCCAGTTCTAGCAGCTTCCTTTGCTCTCCATTTAGAAATATTTAACAGTGTCAAAGAGCTGTTGTCTGTGATATCAGGGTAAAAGCATGGAAAGGGTTTGCTGAACCTATGAGCCAGCAATGGGCCCTTGTGGCCAAGAAGGTCAATGGCATCCTGGGGTGGATGGGAATGAGGGTGGTTAGCAGATGGAGAGAGATACTCCTCCCCCTCTATTCTGCCCTGGGGAGACCACAGTTGGAATCTTGTGTCCAGTTCTGGTCCCCTCATTTGGAGAAGGGCACAGAGCTGCTGGAGAGAGTCCAGCACAGAGCCACAGGGATGATGAAGAGAGGGGAGCATCTCCCTGATGAGGAAAGGCTGAGGGAGCTGGGGCTCTTGAGTTTGGAGATATAGAGAATGAGGGGTGACCTCATAAATGTTGATCAATATGGGAAGGGTGGGTGTCAGGAGGATGGAGCCAGGCTCTGCTCAGGGGCACCCAGTGATAGCACAAGGGGCAGCAGGTGTGAGCTGGAACAGAGGAGGTTCCACATCAATGTGAGAAGGACCTTATTCCCTGTGACAGTGACAGAGCCCTGGCAGGGGCTGCCAGGGGGGTTGTGGAGTCTCTTTCTATGGAGACTTTTCAAACCCACCTGGCCATGTTCCTGTGTGAGTGGATGTAGGGGATCCTGCTGTGGCAGGAGGATTGGACTGGGTGATATTTTGAGGTCCCTTCCAATCCGTAAAGCTCTGATTCTAAACACTCGGCAGCACAGTGGTGCTCGTAGCGAGTGTGTTTCATCTCTGTTAGGTTTGGAAGTTGGGTTTTTGTTGCAATGCAACTGCAAATGGCCATCTTCATCCAAGGGTTGTGTTGGCAGCCACAAGAGCTCCCTCCTTTTCACATCCACTTTTCTAGTCAGTCCACATCGGGTCAGTTCCTCACATCAGAGCAACATTGATCACAGCATCACAGACCATTAGGGATTGGAAGGGACCTCGAAAGATCATCCAGTCCAATCCCTCCAGAGGGTAGAATCTGTGCAGAAAAACCCCCCTGAGTTGTCTCATGGATACAGGGTTCAATCAGCCACAATGCAGCTACCTCTACATAGCTACTTTGCTTCAGCTGAACAGCAGGTGGACAACTGCAGTGTGTTGGTAGGTTTAGCTGAACCAGTAGATCGGAATTGCAGGAGAGGAGACCCAACAGGGAGCATCGCTGCATGTGAATTCCTGTTCACACCTTTAATTAGTGTCAGTGGAGTCACCGAGGATGTAATCACATTAATTTCACGTGAACGACAGCTACAATAGCTTTGAGAATAAGTACAATTGTACTGGAGTGCCAGGAAGGACAAACCCGCTGAACGCACTCAGAAAGCAATTGTGATTTAAATATTTTAATATTAAAAGGGTGTTTCACAGCAGCAGCAGGAGAGATGGCAAGAAATTGAAAAACATACTGTAGAAATACAGTTAGTGCTGTGCTGGTGGTCATTGCTCACCTAACGTTTCCTACAAGGTGGAGCTAGAAGTACTTCCACGGTGGACATCGAGCCTTCCCAAACCTCATCTGGTCAGCTGTTCTTCTGGTCTTTGCAGTATGTTTATGTGATGTGGCCCCACTTCAGTCTGAGGAACACACCAGTGCACAAAGGTGTTTATGGCCACTGTGATCCAATCCACAGCTGAATTTCCAGGTCATAGGCTGGACTTGATGGTCTTGATTGTGATGGATCAAGAAGAGTGTGTCCAGCAGATCAAGGGAGGTGGCTCGCCCTCTCTATGCTGCCCTAGTGAGGCCACATCTGGAATATTATGTCCAGTTCTGGGGCTCCCTGGTTCAAGACAGACAGCGATCTGACTGAAAGAGTCCAACAGAGGGCCATGAGGATGGTTAGGGGACTGGAGCACCTGCCTTATGAGCAGAGCTTGAGAGACTTGAGACTTTCCAGCTTGGAGAGGATTATGAGGGGACTAAATCGCTGTCTATAAATCCATGAGGGCTGGGTGTCAAGAAGAAAGAGACCATCTCTTTTTCACTTGCACCCTGTGATGGGACAAGAGGCAGTGGATATCAGTTGGAGCACAGGAAGTTCCACCTCAACACGAGGAAAAGCTTCTTAGTAAAGAAGTGAGGGTGATAGAGCACTGGAACAGGCTGCCCAGGGAGATTGTGGAGCCTCCTTCTCTGGAGACACTTAAGACCCATCTGGATGTGTTTCTGTGTGATCTGTTTTAGGTTTTATGATCCTGCTCGAGCAGTGGGGTTGGACTCAATGACCTCTGGAGGTCCCTTCCAACCCCTAATGATCTGTGTACCTCAGAAGTCTTTTCCAGCCTCAGTAATTCTGTGACGGAGAGTCTCCAAAGTGTGGTTTAGGCCATTTGTGGGCTCAGTTGGTAGCTCACAAAACACTAGAATCTCCCTTGATCGTCTGGAAATTCAGTGGTCTCCAATGTTGTTGAGTGGTTATGTTTTGGGGGAAGGACTCTAAAAGGCTGCAGCAGCCCTGTGTCAGTGGACTCACATGACCATGAGTGTAGATGAGGATGGGTCCCGCTGAGATCTTAGTGGTAAGGATTAAGGGGCAGGCTAACAGTGTTGACACTGTTGTGTTTACTACCGTCCACCTGATGATTGGGGTGAGGAGGTCCACCTGATCTTCTACAGAGAGCTAAAAGTAATTTCATGGTCACAGACCCCCATCTTCATGGGGGGCTTCAAATACCCTGATAGCTGCTGGAAAGGCAGCACAGCTGGACACACAGTCAGTCCAGGAGGTTCCTGCAGAGCACTGAGGAGGAGTTTATAGTGCAAGTGGTAGAAGAACCTATGAGAAGCGGTAGACGTGGTGCTGAAGGATGTGGTTTAGTCGAGGGCTGGTTAATGTTAGGCTAACGATTGGAGTCAGTTATCCTAGACATCTTTTCCAATCTCAGTGATTCTGTCTGTGAAGAATCCAAGCCTTTGGGAGTATGAGGTAGATTTCATAGAATCATTAGGGATTGGAAGGGACCTCAAAAGATCGCCTGGTCCAGAGCAGGATCACCTAGACCAAGTCACACTCTGCTTAAGCTCTCTGTAGCCCAAGTGAGTTGTTTTCTGACTGTTACTCAGGGCTGTAGCCACCAGTCACCTGAAATGAGCTTAAAGGGGCCACGCGGCAGGATGGATGCGCTCAGTGTTGGCTGCCCTGAGCAGCACCTGGCTGAAACATGCCCCAAAGCAGAAAGGAAGAGAACCACAGAGGGGAAAAGAATGAAAATAGGATTAAGAAAAGGATAGGCAGTGCTTAAAAGTAGTGTGGTGTAAGCACAGCTTGAATCTCCCTCTAGAACCACCACCTTGCTTCCCTATCTGGAGAAATAGGGCTTCTGGCATTAGAAGACTACACTAGGCGATGGGATTGCTCCTTTAAACTCGTATTAGACACTAATCCTCCAGGCACCTTGAGATTTCTGGTTTCTCTTCCATTGCATCCTCCGAGTATAAACTAAAGAGGGGAACTGTTGTTACTCACATAGTTTTCCAGACTGTGATGATTTTTCTGACCCCTATTTCTCCCTCAGTAGGAAGGAGCCAATGTTAGTCTGGAGCAAACCCATCCCTTCACCATGGAAAGCAAATCTGAGATCTGAAGGGAGAAGATAGAGGCTGGTTGGGGGGAAATAATTAACTGAGCTGCTGAATGATGGAGATTTTTAATCCTTACCTGCAGCTGGGCTGTGCTTTGCTGATATGGGGAGCAGAAGGCGATTCGGTGTAGCCAGTCCCGTTGCATCTCGCAGCAGCCTGTTTGAGTCCTTGTCTTCTGGGTCCATTCCCCTTGCTGGGGATTTGTCCCGTGGCTTCTAGCTGGCTTGTTTTTCTTTTTCCCCCTGCTGTGACACAGTTATATATGAAACAGGTAAGGAGAGAGTCGTAAGTCTTCCAACTTGTTTTATTCTGATATCTGCATAACCCTGAGCCTGCCCCGGCGAGGTTATTGCAATGAATAACTGATGAAGCAGCCACTCAGTGGCCGGTTATTTTAAAGTGCTCCCAGCCTTGTTTGGTTGTGATAAAGGGGAATAAGTAGACAAATGCACATATTCACATCCCCGCGCCAGCCCAAATCACATGTGGCAGAGAGAGTCAGAAACAATAAAGTCTGAGATTGAAAAACGAAAGGGAAGGATAAAGCCTGGTGGTTTAATACGAAGGGAAATATATGACAGAATCTTTCATCTCTGACCATGTTTGCCTGCAAAGTAATAAGATACGTTGGCTCTGAATGGGGGAGATAAGAGACTGGGATAAAAAACAAGCTTCGGTACAACGATCATGGGAGCTAAATTATTGCCTTGTTGCCATTGCTGTAGGCAGGGAGACGGAGAGGGGAAGTGTAGCTGCAGGGAGACACTCCAACAGCTCACAAGGTAGCTGCAAGCACTTGGGGTGCCATTTGGAAAAGGGTCAGTGTTTGAGATAGTCTCCCCTTGTAGACCTCTCAGAATTATTCTGCTGTGGGTAGGCTGAAAGCCCTGCAGCAGCAGCTGCAGCTTTCAGATCTGAGTGGAAAAATTGGGGTACAGATGGGGCTAGAAGTTTTGTACCTGGCAATCAAGAGTTGGATGTGAAGGGTGTGAGTTGAAGGTGGTGCTGTGTGGGGGTCAAGAGGGGCTGGAAGGCTGCCTGGCAGAAAAGGACCTAGGGGGCTGTTGGTTGACAGCTGGCTGAACAGGAACCAGCAGGGTGGCCAGGTGGCCAGGAAGGTCAATGGCATCCTGGCCTGGATTAGGAATGGGGTAACCAGCAGCAGTAGGGACGTGATGGTGCCCTTGAACTCTGCACTTTTGAGATCATACCTTGAATACTGGGTCCAGTTTTGGGTGCCACAGTATCAGAAGGACATTGAGGGGCTGGAGGAACAGGACCCAGCAGGGTGACCAGGAAGGTCAATGGCATCCTGGCCTGGATTAGGAATGGGGGGATTAGCAATGGGGTAACCAGCAGCGGTAGGGAGGTGATGGTGCCCCTGGACTCTGCACTCTTGAGATCACAACTTGAGTACTGGGTCCAGTTTTGGGTGCCACAGTATCAGAAGGACATTGAGGGGCTGGAACAGGATCAGAGAAGGGCAACAAAGCTGGGGAGAGGGCTAGAGAATAGGCCCTGTGGAGAGTGGCTGAGGGAACCGGGGTTATTGACTCTAGAGAAGAGGAGGCTGAGAGGAGACCTTGCTCTACACAGCTGCCTAAAAGGACTCTCTTTCTCTGGAGAGTAAGACCAATCTGGATATGTTCTTATGTGACCTAGACACCTATGATCCTGCTTGAGCAGGAGGGTTGGACTTGATGACCTCTGGAGGTCCCTTCCAACCCCTCATGAGCTGTGTCTGACACAGAGGAAGACTGGAGAACCTGTCTTGTTCATGTTGGTTGATCATTGGAATGGAACTGCCCGGAGAGGTGGCGGGAGCCCCATCCCTGGGATCATTAAAGGTCAGGCTTGATGACGCTCTGAGCAACCTGACCTAGGTAGAGTTGTCCCTGTGTAGGGAGGTTGGACTGCAGGACCTCTATAGGTCCCTTCCAGCCTAGAACATGATGATTCTCTGTTGGAGGTTTCACGTTGTCTCCTCTCTCACACACAAACAAAACTAAACCCCTGGACTCCCCTTCCTTCCCTTAATCCTTGTGCCCTCAAAGAAGAGTTTTGATTGTTATAGAGACACCTGCAAATATATTTCAGCAGGGAAGCAGGAAAATGTGGCTGTTGAGTCTTTGACTGATTGCTTGGGGAATTGTGGAGAGGAGGCGAAATGGAGAGGTGGTGGAGGGACAACAAGATTCATCTCAGGATAAAGTGCTGGCCAAGTCTGCAGGTAACTTTACTGCCAGCTCTGGGAGAGACGGGCTGGTTTTGTTAGTGTTGATTTGAGCTCATTTGTTTTCATATCTAAGCAGGTTTCTGAGTCTCACCTGGGCTCCAACTGCTCTCAGAGGAGGGCTGAACATCAATGGTAAGTGGAGATTATTTTTAGCCTGGTTCTGGAGGCCTCCTGCAGCCCAGGTTTCACTTTGTCAGCACATTTTATTCAATTTTATTAGGTCATTTAGCAAATAATTTTAATTTTCTGCTTAGATCTGAATTTCTGAAAGTAATGTACTGTTGTACAGTTAATGAGTCTGCTAATAAGCTCCAAGAAAATGTGATTTGCGAATCATTCCAGGACATAACTGTCACTTAGACCCTCTGCCAATTAGCATAACCATTAGCAACTATCCCTAAGAGGTCCTTGAAATTTAAATGAGGTTTCATGAGATCCCTTCTACTCAGGGAGGCTGAAGATTCTGCCTCAAGTGGAAAAATGCAGCCTGGTGAAAAAAGCAACTGGTTAAAGACAAGGGGGTCTCTTCGGCCATAACTGCTCTCCTGGGCTCTGAGCAGCAGCGATCTCAGTGGCATCTAATGATAGGATAAGGGGCAATGAGTGTGAGCTGGAACAGAGGAGGTTCTGCACCCATCTGAGAAGGAGCTTCTTCCCAATGAGGGTGACAGAGCTCTGGCAGGGGCTGCCCATGGGGGTTGTGGAGTCTCTTTCTCTGGAGATGTTTGAAACCCACCTGGCCATGTTCCTGTGCAATTGGATCTTGGGGATCCTGCTGTGGCAGGGGGATTGGACTGGATGATCTTTTGAGGTCCCTTCCAATCCCTAATGCTCCGTGATGCTGTGTACTGCACTTGGTGTTTGTTTGCCCTTACAATGATGTCAAGAGGTACCATCACCAATGAAGTACTTGAGCAGCAAAGAGCTGTGACTTGGTCTAGGTGACCTTGCCACAGCAGGGATTGGACTGGATGATCTTTCGAGGTCCCTTCCAATCCCTAATGACTGGATCTAGGGGATCCTGCTGTGGCAGGAGGATTGGACTGGATGATCTTTTGAGGTCCCTTCCCATCCCTAATGTTCTGTGATTCTGTAAAGACTCTGATACACAGACAAAATGGGTGTCTTTTGACAGAAACATGTTAACCTGGGGATAGCTGGTGTTTAGGGAGCAATAACTCAGGGTCTTATTTCTGGGTTTTAGTGGTTTCATTGCCTTGATGGACTTTTTTCTTGAGGGAAATACAAAAAGGGTGACTAATGTTCTGGGTGAAGTGGGGGCCACTGCTGCCATCCTCTCAGGTGCTGCAAAGACCAGAGCTCCTCTGGGTGCAGGCAAAGTTCAACTGGCTGCACTTCCTACTAGAAGTCTCTCTCAAAAGCTTTGCTTTTTGCTTGCAGAAGGAGAAATCCCTTTACCTTCATTTGATTTATCCTGGTGAAACTCAGGTGATCTGTCAGGGCCCTCTGTGCCTTGTGGAGTGATGGCCATGAGCCACCGCCTTCCTCTCCCTGGCAGCCCCAACAATGCAGGGAACAGCCTTTTGGTGCAGGATGGGAATCCCAGAGCTTCACACCTCCTCTCTCTCTCTGTGTAGACCTGTGAACTGCTGCTGCATCCCAGTGGTCCACGAGGATGCAGTCTGGAGCTGGTGTTCATGAGGTTTCACAAACATGAACCGTCTCATGCTAGCGGTGCAGGAATGGGTTTATGGCTGGAGCTCAGCAATGAGGTCCAGGAGGCATCTTCTGAACTCCTAATGTTTAGGCTGATTCTATCCCACTTCCAGCTGAGCAAGAGAACATGAAATGCAGGATTAAATAAGGCAAAGATTTCACAAGTCATGTTAAGCCATCTAGGAGAGATGAAGGCAGTCGGACAAATGAGCAAAGCAGGTAACACACCGAGGGGATAAAGGTTGTCAAGATCAAGGAGCTGCCTCAGAAGATGGTGCTAGGAATTAATGGCACAGTAGAACAAAGTCCTTCGGTGTCCTGTGAAAGGCTGTTTTGTCACCTCCAAATGCCACTCCAGCACCTCCTGTCCATGCTCCCGTCAGCTGAGATAGCTTTTGCCCATCGGGCAGCACTGGTGGGCTGGTTTCCTCAGATCCCACCTGCTAGTTGCTCTCATGTTCACTTGTTTTCCTGTTTCTCTTTGTTTTAAAGCAACGTTGAGGGCAGTGGGGAAAGGCTGTCTGTGGAGACAGCATCACGCAGACAAGGCCAGCTGATGATGATGGTGATTATTAATAGTAACATTAGGCAGCAGCCGGGCTCTGATTGATTAAAGGTGACTGGGAGGTCCAAAAGGCCTTGGAGCACATTCCAAGGTCTGTTTTTGCTTTTCCTGGTGGAGCCTGAGCAGCTGTCACTGGGATGTGTCAGGTTTGCACAGCCAGGTCCCGCTAACCCATTTCATGTCTGGCCAAGGCTCTGCTGGGCAGGTACGACACATGCAGAGCTGTCAGAAGCAGCTGTATCTCAAAGGATGCTACAGCTCGGGCATGCCAAGGCTCAGTAAGTACCAGAGCCCCTCACTGAATGCAGACATCTGTTGTACACTCTTGTTTTCTGCCGCAAGCCTGGAGAGCATGGACTTAGAATCACAGACTCATTAGGGATGGGAAGGGACCTCGAAAGATCATTTAGTCCAATCCCCCTGCCACAGCAGGACAGCAGCATAGGAGAAATGGATCTGGGGGTCCTGGTGGCCAGCAGGATGGCCATGAGCCAGCAGTGTGCTCTTGTGGCCAAGAAAGCCAATGGTGTCATGGGGATGGATGAAAAGGGGGGTGTTTAACAGATCAAGAGAGGTTCTTCCCCACCTCTACTCTGCCCTGGGGAGACTACAGCTGGAATCTTCTGTCCAGTTGTGGGCCCCTCAGTTCCAGAAGGACACAGAGCAGCTGGAGAGAGCCCAGTGCAGAGCCACAGAGATGAAGATGGTGAGGAAAGGCTGAGGGAGCTGGGGCTCTTGAGCTTGGTGAAAAGGAGATGACCCCATGAATGTCTATAAATACGTGAAGGGCAGGTGTCAGGAGGATGGAGCCAGGCTTTGCTCAGTGTCACCCAATGATAGGACAAGGAGCACTGGGTGTGAGCTGGAACAGAAGAGGTTCCACATCAATGTGAGAAGAAACATCTTCACAGTGAGGGTACCAGTGCACTGGCAGGGGCTGCCAGGGGGGTTGTGGAGTCTCCTTCTCTGAAGATGTTTAAAACCCACCTGGATTTGTTTCTGTGCGACCGGATCTAGGTGACCCTGCTGTGTCTGGGTGATTGGACTGGAAGATCTTTCGAGATCCCTTCCAATCCCAACATTCTGTGATCGACCCATCCCCAGCTCAGGCTTTCACATGTTCCTGGAGTTCTCTTGGTCATGTTGGCTGTTGATGCAGAGTCATTTGCCGTCTTTTTCTCTCGGTCAGCAAAGCCAGGGAAGGCTTCTACGTAAGCACCCAGGTACAGACTTTTTGCTATTTGCCCTTAATTGCCTTCTCAGTTTTTGTTAGACAAGAAAGGATCTTACTGGGATGGCCAATTAGTTTTAAAGGTCTTTAGTTCCATTACTTATCTGGAATAATTTGTAATCTTCCCTTTGTCAAAGGCAGCTGAGGAGCCCTTTTTTGATAACAACACTAAATCAGGCTGCTGGCGCACACAGCGATTAACATATACAAGGGATGTTAGACCAAACAGAAATTCAATTTAGCAGATCTCACAGCTCCAGCTGCAGCCCAATTATGTCCACATCCTTTTGCAGACTTCTCTGTTTTACCCTCTTATCCCCATCTTCAGAGGGCTCAGCATAAATTTATTGTGGTTTCTCTTGCTCATACGCAACCTGTTCGCTGCCCATCTTCTTTTTCCCCATCCTAATGTTCTCTGATTTCTTGTTTCTTTACTGATTACTTATGACACTGCTGGTTATGGAAGGGAGGGAGCTGTGTTGTCAGGAGAATGGGAGGTGGCTCACGCACTCTCAGATCCTTCCCTGCATCTTAGGGACATCACAGAACATTAAGGATTGGAAGGGACCTCGAAAGATCATCCAGTCCAATCCCCCTGCCACAGCAGGATTCCCTAGATCCAGTTGCACAGGAACATATCCAGGTGGGTTCCAAACATCTCCAGACAAGGAGACTCCACAACCCCCCTGAGCAGCCCCTTCCAGGGCTCTGTCAACCTCACTGGGAAGAAGGTCCTTCTCACACTGATGTGGAACCTCCTCTGTCCCGGCTCTCACCCCCAGTGTCCCTGGTCCGATCATTAGACGCCCCTGAGCAGAGCCTGGCTCCATCCTCCTCACACCCACCCTTCACACATTTATCAACATTCATGAGGTCACCCCTCAGTCTCCATTTCTCCAAGCTCAAGAGCCCCAGCTCCCTCAGCCTTTCCTCATCAGGAAAAGTCTAATGTACACTGATTGATCTTGGTCTGTTATCTAGGCTCCAGAAGCTGCATGAGCTGAACAAGATCAGGTCAGTAGAAGACTTACCCTTCCATATCTTACCTAATCAGGGCATCCTAGGGAGAGGTGTCGAGGTGTCAGTCTCTGAAGCTCAGCAGAGGGCATGAGGAGGGCTGCTGGGCTTTTCTACCACTTGAACAGAATAGAAGAAACTCAAGGGCAGACCCCACCACTCAGGGCACCAACTACTCGCTCAAATCCTTCTCCATGCTGTGACCTAGCAGGTCTTGGGCATTTGCCAGCTGCCAGGCTTCTTTCTCTGTATTAAACTGTTAGGAAGGCAGATGGACACCTGCGAAAAGGTCTTTTGGAGGAAGTATAATATCACTACCCTTGCTACAACAGAAATAAGATGATTTTCTTCTTGCCTTTCTCCTCGGGAAGAGGTTTGAGAGAGAAAAAAGCACTGAGTGGTCATTGAGTGGTACGAAGAGAGGAAGCGCGTGTTGAAAACTCTCTAGAGAGCCAACTGTGCTCTGAAAAGGAGGTAAAACCCTCATTAATGAACTGCTATTGCTTTAAAAAGCCGAGGTGACAATAATTTCATAAGGAGCTGAGCCACTTCAGAGCATCTTCAGATGAAGCACTCTTGTAGGACTTGCTGGTCTGTGCTACCTCGGGTAGCTGCTTCTGAGCCTTCTCTACGGATAGTGGAGTAAATATCTTCTGTCTGTGTGGGATGCTGCTTGAAGGGGAGGTTTTCTCCTCTTTATGGTGCACAGATGACATCAGCTTTTTATGTAGTGTGGGAGACACTTGAACACTGTCCTAGTCCATCAAGAGCTGGCCACAGCAGCATCACCAAACAGAGGACAAGGCAACTTGGCAGCCAAAGGATCCAAAGGGTGTTAAGTCTGTGTCCTCTTCTCCCTCATGCACCCATAAACCTGTGCTGGAGAGAACATGATTGTGAACATATGGGTGTGATATTACCTCTGTCTTTCTGGTTTTATGCCTTCTGCTTCTTTATGCATCTGTTCATAACCTGGGGAGTGTTAACAGCTCCCGTGTCAGCGATCAGAATGCGATGCCACACAGACCCAGCTCAGCCGTCACCTCTGCAGTGTCTCTGCAGTGCTGCAGGTGTCAGGCAAGGTTGTCAAGGAGTGGGGTGAGCACTCGGCTGGGGCTGGGTTCTGATACCCACTTTCACGTGGAGTGTTGTCTCCGTAGGGAGGGGCTGCCCAGGGTGGTGGGTGAGTCCCTGTCCCTGGAAGACTTTAAAAGTCGCTCAGATGTAGTGTTGGGGGATCTGGTTTTGGGGGTGAACTTGTAGAGTAGGGTTGATGGTTGGACTCGGTGATCCCAAGGGGACTTTTCCAGCCTGAATGATTCTATGACATAGATAGAAGAACGTGGAGCTCTGCTAGACAGAAGGTTCTGCTGCTGCTGCTCGTTGGTTATTGTACAGCTGTAAAAATCCAAACCTATCTTAGAGCTGAGTCCCAGTGAGCTGCCAGAGCCCCCCGCACTGGAGGGGAGTGTGGATCTGACCTGTGTGGATCGGGCTGGGGTTTTTCTGTCTGCACTGGTTGCTCACCTGTAGGAAGACTGGAGTGTTTCTTGCATGTCTTGCCTTTGCCAGCCTGCCTCAGGGTTCACAGAATCACACAACTGCCAGAGTTGGAAGTGACTTCTAGACATCATCTACTCCAACCCCCTGCTAGAGCAGGGCTGCATCCAGGCAGGTTCTGAGTACCTCCTGTCCTGAGAAGGAGACTCCACAGCCTCTCTGGGCAGCCTGTGTCAGGGCTTTGTTACCAGTCCACTAAAGAGGTTTTTCCTCAGAGCTAAAGGAACCTCCTTGTGTTCCAGCTTGTCCCCATCACCCCGCCACTGGGCACTATTGAGAAGAGTCTGACCCCATCCTCTCTACACCCACACTTCATGGTGTTTATAAACAGGGATCAGGTCTTCTCTAGGATAAACAGTCCCAACTCTCTTAACCTTTCATCATTAGAGATGCTCCAGACCCCCAACCACTTTGTCGCCAGGGTTCTTCAGTTAACCAGTTGGCTTTCTGTGGCAGAGGCCACCTCTACTAACGCATTGGCTCTGCACAGTTCTTCAGTGATGAGGGCCAGATTCCTTCAGCCCTGCACCTCAGAGGCTGCACAGAGCATCCCAAGATGTGTCTGGAGAAATAGGGTCAGGTCTGCTTGTGTCCAGGTTGAGCTGCTCCCGGGAAGGTGCTACTCAAGATAGATTTCCAAGGCTGTATGGCTTCATGTGTCTCACTGTGCACCAGGTCCCAGCTCTGCAGCAGATGCCACCCCAGTATCTCATGTGGGTTTCATCACTGGTGGCAGGTGATAGGCTGAGGGGAAAAGGCCTTAAGCTACACCAGGGTGGGTTCAGGTTGGATGTCAGGAGGAATTTCTTTCCTGAAAGGGTTGTCAAGCTTGGAACAGCTGCCTGGGTAGGGGATTGAGTCACCATCCCTGGAGGTGTTGAAGAGAAGGGTAGATGTTGCATTGGGGGACAGGGTTTACTGGTGATAATAGGGATAGGAAAAGGTCAGACTTGATGATCTTGAAGATCTCTTCCAGATGAAACTGTTCTATGATTCGATGAAAATAGGCTGGCAGGTGCAAAGCAATAAAAGAGAGGCGCTGTGAAAGTGCTCACAGAAAGAAGAGGTGTTTCATGAGCTTAACCCTCCTAAGACCCTGAAGAGCACTCTGTTGCCTGTATTAATGTTTATCAGTATGTGAAGGTGGGTGTCAGAAGGATGGAGCCAGGCTCTACTCAAAGTCATCTAGTGATAGGACAAGGGGCGGTGAGGGTCAGCTGGAACAGAGAAGGTTCCATATAAATATCAGAAGGACTTTCTTCCCAGTGAGGGTGCCAGAACACTGGAAGGGGCTCCCCAGGGGGGTTGTGGAGTCTCCTCCTTTGGAGAAGTTTAAAACCCACCTGAACATGTTCCTGTGCAACTTGTCTAGGTGATCCTGGTCTGGTAGGGGGATTGGACTGGATGACCTTTCGAGGTTCCTTCCAATCCTTAACGTTCTGTGATCCTATGATCATGACTGCTGGAAAAATGTTGTTCCCTAGTCACACTTCAGACAACAGAAGCTCCAGACACAACACACGGCTGTAGGAACCAGGGTTCATCCATGCGACACCTCATAAAACTGCTTCTTATATCCTGTGCCTCCCAGGATTTATTGTCACCCGGTCTGCGTCCCACGCTGAGCATTGACCTGGGAGTCATGAATCCACAACTCCCGTTGCTGCCATCCCCACACTGACAAGGTAGACCGATTTCCATCCAAGTGATTTAAACGAGCCACCGGGGAGCTGTGATTTCAATCATCAATGTTTGCTTTTTAAATTGGCAGGAGAGGCAGCTTTAACGACGAATGGTCCTACTGCTGTGGCTGAAACCTGAATTCCTGGAATATTCCCTCTAGATAATCTCTAAAGTTCATGTATTTGCCTCTGGCTGGCGAGATGCACACAAGGGACAGAACTCTTGGCACAGCCGGGCACTTTGTAGCTGCTAAGCTTGTGTTGGCAGCCTGGAATAGGCAGCCCAGAGCCAAGGTGCCAAATGGGGTGGCATTAAGTACCTCTTGGCTTCTGCTGAGCAGAGCACTGAAAGGGAGAGTGTGTTGAAGAGCTGGAAAATGCAGGCAGGGGTTTGGCAGGATGGCCAAAGGAGGGGTGTGTGTGTGTGTGTGAGAGTTGTGATTCCTGTGCCTGCAGCAGGGTCAGGGATTAGTCAGGGTGCTCAGGCAGGAGAGGAGCAGTGAGAGCCACGTGCCGCCAAGGAATTGAGGATTTCCACCGTGGATATGAAGGTATTCAGAGAAAAAAATCAACCCTGGATGGATGGACACTTTACTCTTTGTTATGCCAATAATGGGTCCTTTCTCTAGTGATCTGAGACAACCAGATGATCTTAGAGGTCTTCACAGAATCACAGAACATTAGGGATTGGAAGGGACCTGGGAAGTTCATCTAGTCCAATCCCTCTGCCGCAGCAGGATCCCCTAGATCCAGTCATTAGGGGTTGGAAGGGACCTCAAAAGATCATCCAGTCCAACCCCCTGCCACAGCAGATTCCCCTAGATCCAGTCACTAGGGACTGGAAGGGACCTCCAAAGATCATCCAGTCCAATCCCCCTGCCACAGCAGAATCCTCTAGATCCAGTCATTAGGGATTGGAAGGGACCTCAAAAGATCATCCAGTTCAATCTCCCTGACACAGCAGGATCACCTGGAGTGTCATTAAATAACCAGTGCTGGTTGAATGTTACTCATTATGGCAGGAAAACTGGAAGTAAATATGACTCTTCCCTATTTTTGAGGTCTAACATCTCTTGCAGGTGCTCATAAGACCTGGGAGGTGGCACAGCTGGCTGCTAAAAGGATTGATAACTCCAGTCCTTACATGGAGCTAACTCACTTATCTTATCCCTGGCTAGACATCAGGACGAAATTCTTCCCAGAGGGAATGGTCAGGCACTGGAATGGGTCTTTTCCAGCCTCAATGATTCTGTGGTGTGTAAGACAGCAGACACACAGGGTAAATCTTTAATATCCACCTGGCAGTGTTCCTGTGTGACTGGATCTAGGGGATCCTGGTGTAATGGGGGGAACTGGACTGGATGATCTCTGGAGGTCCCTTCCAGCCCCTAATGACTGGATCTAGGGGATCCTGCTGTGATGAAGAGGGGGATTGGACTGGATAATCTGTTGAGCTCCCTTCTGATCCCTGGATCTAGGGGATCCTGCTGTGATGAAGAGGGGGATTGGACTGGATCTTTCAAGGTCCCTTCCATTCCCTGATGTTCTGTGATACGGTCAACGTTTAATCTTGGTGTCTTACAGACTATTTTGTCTTTAAACCAAGAAGTGTTTACGGTTTGTAAATCTGATTTGTACTTTCCAGGAGTCTGGTTTTCATTTGTGTTTGTGTTCCCCCCTCCTGGTGCAGGCAGCTCTTGCCCTTTTCATGTTTTCCTTCCTCCATCCCCAAGTGGAGAAGACATTTGCTGTACGTGTGTAACCCAGTGGGATTACCTAGTCCTAAACCTACAGTTAATCCTAACGACTGTTATTTCTGTCTTGCAGAAGGCACTTTTCACACCCTGCATTATCGGAGCAGCACGATGAACATCTCACCACCTCTTTTTCATTGTGTGCAGCATCCTCCACCTTTGCAGATCACGCAGAGATGATTAACACCCCCTGACACCAGAGCAGTTCCTTGACAGGGCTTCCTGAGGTATTTTGTGAATGCCATAAGCTTCAGAAAACCTGTTCAGCAAGGAGAGGTAAGAGCATGGCTCACCTGTGTGGGCTGATGTGACCTCGGAGCGGGGTTGGTGCTGAGTGCTTCAGGGCCAAGCACTCGATGTGGAGCGCGCTGTTCTGTCTCCTGGCTCCATCCCTATAGCCCTGGTAATAGTGTCCTGTGGAAGATGTGGCTGGCACAGAGCACAGCACACCCTCTTCTTGCCTACAGTCTGAGAAGCAAAGCAGGAGCCTACTTCTCTCACTGGGGTGGATTACAATGGAGTTGGTTAGTAGATGGACAGTTCTCCTCCACCTCTGCTCTGCCCTGCTGAGACCACAGCTGGAATCTTGTGTCCAGTTCTGGGCCCCTCAGTTCCAGAAGGACACAGAGCCGCTGGAGAGAACCCAGCGTAGAGCCACAGAGATAATGAAGCAAGGGGAGTATCTCCCTGCTAAGGAAAGGCTAAAGGAGCTGGGAAAAAAGGAGACCAAGGGGTGATCCCACGAATGTTGATCAATACAGAAAGGGTGGGTGTCAGGAGGATGGAGCCAGGCTCTGCTCAGGGGCACCTAGTGATAGGACAAGGGCCACCGTGTGTGAGCTGGTACAGAGGAGGTTCCACATCAGTGTGAGAAGGAACTTCTTACTGGTGAGGAAAGGGCTGCCCAGGGGGTTGGTTGTGGAGTCTCCTTCTCTGGAGACGTTTCAAACCCACCTGGCCATGTTCCTGTGTGACTGGATCTATGGGATCCTGCTGTGGCAGGGGGATTGGACTGCATGATCTTTCGAGGTCCCTCCCAATCCTTAATATTCTGCGTGTCTGTGAGAGGATATTCTCAGAGGACAGCTCCCTACTGGACGACACTCCAGAGTAACTGTGGCTCATCTACACTTCCAGGAACCAGCAGCCTGCTGAGGTAATCCACAGGGAGATGCACTCCAGGGTCAGCAGGATGGCTGGATAGGAAGCAGTGTGGTGATGCAGTTGGAACTGATTTGCCTGTTAATACCTGAGCTGGCTGGCATCTCTGTGCAGTGATCACATTTACTGTACGAAAACATATGCACTAGGGAAGAAAAACATGGAGCAGGGCACTTAATAATTTGTGTTGTAAAGCACAGCCCTTGTGTCTCGTGTTTGACGTGCTCTGTGTTCGCGTTAACTTCCCTTCAGTTAGCTAATAATTGCCTTTTGTGATCACCATCCTTGCTCAGTGCTGTGAAGAGTAAGACTGAGCGAGGGGAGATGACAGGGGCTGTGAGGAGGAAGAGGGAGCAGGTCAAAGGCTAAACTTCTAAACCACAGGGAAAGCTTCAGTGTGATGATGGACGATCATCGAACCGTGAAACTAAACAGGGACTAATATTTACTAAGCTACTATCTTTTATTTCACAGAGTGCCATCCCCTAGATGAGGTTCCTGGTGCCCTAAGAAAGCTGCACAGCTCAATCTGTCAGCTCACTCTGCTTGCTGAATCTGTCACTGCCCTTCTGCCATCGCCAGCAGCTCAACTGCTATTTTTGCTAGCGCTGGGTTCAGCCGCCTGCTCAGCGAGGGAGCGGAGCCAGGTGAAGCTGCCCCTGGCCAGCCCTGGAGCAGCACGGACTGAGCACCTGAGCAGCAGAAGGAACCAAAGGCCAGTGAGCAAAGCAGGTCCTCCCGTTCCCTGAAATCCACTCACCTGCAGCAACACAGGCTCCAACACCAGGGAAACATGTAAAACACACACGGGTCTCCATTTGTGCTGCAAAGGCTCCAGTCAACGGCAGAGCAGCTGCTCTCAAGACTCTGAGATGGGCAGTGTAAGCTCCCAAAAACTGCGAGCAAACCCAACCCACTGCAATGCCTCACCCACAGCTCCTTCTGTCAGGACTCTACTGAAGTCACAGAGCTGCTAACGAGCCTGTCGCTGCTCATAAAGAGGGGCTGTTAACGGTGCAGCTACAGGGGATATTAAAGTCATAAATACTGCTCTCATGGCACTCGTGGCTCAACAAAGTTCAAGGCTGTTCCAAATTTTTGCCTTCCCAAATCTGTCACCAACTTGAAAACCTCTGGGCAATGATGAGCAGAACTATCCCCCCAGTTACGGAGACAAGGCACCGCTGTCCTGTCAGATCCAAGTGCAGGGTAATGCAGCACTAGAGCTCCCAGGATGCGTGAGACTTGGCTTCAGCTTCTTCTCGAGGGAACTGAAATCCATGTGTGGTGCAAACACGTGCAGAGAGCCTTGGACAGGGAACCCAAATGCACAGAACCCTAATGCACAGACCTTAAACAGCAGAGAACCCTAACGCACAGAGCCTAAACACCCAACACCCAGATGGATAAAACACAAACGCACAGAGCCCCAAAGCATGAGCAGCTCATGAGGAAGCACAACTGCACCTATCGAGGCCGTGGAACTAAAACGTTTAGCAATGGACTGTTGTCACCACATGGAAGTTGAGACCACTTCAAACACACTCAGGCCTGAGACGTCTGAATTCCCACGCAGCCGTTGCTGGATCCGATCTGAGACCCTCTCCTACAGCAGAGTGTGTAGAATTCACACACTACATCATTAGGGACAGGGCAAGTGCCGGGTGACAGACCCCCAGACCTCCTTGGGAGTTGGCCAGGAGGATGGCCAACAGCCAGCAATGTGCCCTGGTGGCCAAGAAGGCTAATGACATCCTGGGGTGGATCAGAATGGGGGTGGTTAGTAGATTGCGAGCGGTTCTCCTCCCCCCTCTACTCTGCCCTGGGGAGACCACAGCTGGAATCTTGTGTCTAGTGCTGGGTCCCTCAGCTTCAGAAGGACACAGAGCTGCTGGAGAGAATCCAGCGCAGAGCCACAGAGATGAGGGAGGGAGGGAGGGGAGCATCTCCCTGCTGAGGAAAGGCTGAGGGAGCTGGGG
>JAOXOE010000705.1:11445615-11464840 GCA_028565055.1 Phoeniculus purpureus | reverse complement strand
GGTGATCCTGCTGTGGCAGGGGGATTGGACTAGATGATCTTTTGAGGTCCCTTCCAATCCCTAATGTTCTGTGACTTGACCTAGGTGATCCTGCTCTGGTAGGGGGATTGGACTAGGTGATCTTTCGAGGTCCTTTCCAATCCCTAGTGCTGTGTAGTTCGCACGGTGTACAGAGCAGACACCCCAGGAAGAAAACTGCATTGTTATGGCTGAAAGGTGAAGCTCGTGAGTTTGTTTTTTCTGGAGGTGGAACTCTGGCAGGGGAGGACAGCAGCAGCAGGGAGTAGCAGAAATCATTGCCTTATTACTTTGGCTTTCCAGCAGGTCCTAGACTGACTTTGCCATCTATGGCTGAAGTTCACATTCCCAGCTGCTTCTCCATTTCAGTCTCCTGCCACTATAAGTAGTGGGTGAATTATAGAGCGTTTAATTGCTGCAGAAGTTGTGCTCTTATCCCTGTGTATGCCCCACACTTCCACTGTGACCTCTGTCAGATCGGTTTTGGTGTGTTTTTAAGCTGTTAAAATCTTTTTTTCTTGAGTGATCGAGTGTCTGTTTATTGTGAACATGCCTAGGCTATAAAATTAAGGGGAACTCGTCTCAGCAAAGGGCCTTCAGGCACAACTGTTAGGCACATCAATAGCAGATATGTATTTTTACAGGCAATCTGGCCACTAAAGGTTTATTACATGCCAACAACGTATCAATGGCTATAACTAACTGTTTATAAGGCAGTGAAAAGCCCCAGGACATTCAAGATTTGGCTTGGGGCCCTAGTTTGCCTCCTACCAAAAAAAAAAGGGGAGGGAGGGGGGAAAAAAGAGCAAGGAAGGAATTTCATCCTGTAAATACCTTCTGAGCAGCCTGAGCGCTGTGAGCCAGACAGTCTTGTTTTATCCACTGACTGAGCATCAGAAGAGGGCGGTGATGCAGGAGAGCTACTGCTACCTCTGCGTTAGCAGTTGTTGATGGTCCGTAGTGCTGTTACTAATTCATCATCGCATTCATGAGGGTTTAACAACACAGCGGTGCCCGTGTAGGATGTTATAAAAGATCTCTGGGGCCCCGTGAAAGAATGGGGTAGGCAGCAGCGTTAGCAGTGTTAGGAAGGGATAAAAGAGTTGCTCTTCCTTGGCTCTCCCATGAGGATTCCAGCAGGGGCAGAGCCAGCCAGCAACAAATTTTAAAAAGCTTACTTTAAACACTCGGCGTGTTTGTAAGTCTGCACACACTAGAGCGCAGCGAGGCAGCCTCGTACGGTCTGTGTGGTGTGCGTGCAGATGGCGATGGCAGTAAGCGTACGGGAGGGCTGTGGAGAAAGACGGAGCGTCCTCACTGTGATTCCAGTGGTGCTGATGGGGAAATGGGACACAAGGCTGTCATGAAGAAATCGTTTGGGGAGGGGAATGGTTACGATGGACAGGGCTCTCATTTAGGTAGCTAATTGTTAAGTGGGTTTCACACCATCCAAAAAGCAACCAACAACCCCATGGCTTTGCTCAAGTGAAGGGATTAATCACGCTCGGTCCATAAAGGAGAGAGCAGTAATGAATCCTTAGTCCTTAAGCTGTAGTGACCTCCATCACAGAGGCTTCAGAGCACTGCATCGTCAGTCTTCCCAAGACCATCTTTTGTTTAATTCCTAAAGCTGTGTTGGAGAGAGAACTCTGCAGCTCCATATGTAGCTCTTCCCAGTCTGGCCAAATGAGGAAATGTTTTATGGATAACTTTGATGGATCCAAGACCTCTTGTCATGGGAATGAGGTAATGTTGTCTTGCAGTCCTGTGTGAAGCAATGCTTTGGAGAAGAATCCAATGCTTTCCTGATAGCAACTGGGCACAAAAACTTTTCCCCTGTTGCAGAGTATTTTTTACAGAGGGACCTTGACAGGCTGTGTCGATGGGCTGAGGATGATTGTGTGCTTTTCAACAGTGCCGAGTGCCAGGTCCTGCACTCTGGTCACAAGAACCCTGTGCAGTGCTACTGGCTGGGGGCAGGGTGGCTGGAAAGCAGTCGGGCAGAAAAGGACCTGGGGGTTCTAATTGGTGGTGGCTGAATATGGGCCAGCAGTGTGCCCAGGTGGCCAAGAAGGCAAATGGCACCCTGGCCTGGATTAGAAACTGTGTCCGGCAGGAGTAGGGAGGTGATTGTCCCCCTGTTCTCAGCACTGGTGAGGCCACACCTTGAGTACTGAGTCCACTTTTGGGCACCTCAGGTCAAGGGAGACATCAAGGTGCTGGAGTCAGTGCAGAGGAAGGCAATGAAGCTGGTGAAGTGCCTGGAGAATAAATTCTATGAGGAGAGACTGAGAGAGCTGGGGCTGTTTAATTTGAGAAAGAGGAGGCTAAGCAGAGATCTCACTCTATACAACTGTCTGAAAGGACATTGTAGAGATGTTGGTGCTGGTCTCTTCTCACAGATAATTAGTGACAGAACCAGAGGGAAGGGCTTCAAGCTTCAACAAAGTAGGTTTAGATTAGACATCAGGAAGAAATTCTTCACAGATAGAGTGGTCAGGCACTGGAATGGGCTGCCCAGGGTGGTGGTTGAGTCCCCATCCCTGGATGAGTTTAGATGTAGGGCTGGGGCACATGGTTTAGGGGTGAACTTCTAGAGTAGGATTGATGGTTGGACTAGATGATTCCAAAGGTCTTTTCCAGCCTGAATGATTTTATGATTTCCTAGCTTATAGGGCTTCCTGCTCTCCCAATGTTTTAGGAGGTACTATACTGACTTGGTTTTAGCTTGTTCATGTCTTGCAAGGTACTTGGGTGATCTACAAGGTGAGTGTGGAGGTGTCTGTAGGAGGCTCTGCTCTCTAAGGCTGGCTGCAATGAAGAGCAAGTGCTCTTTTGGCCTGGTCAGACGTCCCCGTGGATTGAAATGAGCCTTCTAGACTGTCTCTCACACTTTCATCAGCACTAAATTCACTTAAAAGAGAACTTTTCTAGATACACCATGTGTGGGTGCCGTTCATAACAAACACAGACTGATTTAGTCTGCTTTGAATTACATTCTCTTATGGTTACCTGAACAGCTCTTGTTTGTACTGGCTTGCTCAGTCTGTTATTGGCAGGTGTCCCTAAATAGAGAAGTTTTCTGTGTTTAAGTTTTACAAGTAAACTTCTCAGAGATCTGCTCGCTTACCATTCTTGTTCCTGCTATCACAGTGTGTTGCTCTTCCTTTTTAATGTGCTCCTACCCACTTCACGCAGTTTTCTTGAACCAACCTTTTAAGCCCAAGATGACTTGTGTTGTTGGAAACAGGCTCACGGGAGGAAAACAGTCAGTGAAGAGTTTAATCCACAGTGAGCCTTCCTGTCATATTTTTGGGTGATTTAGAGGAAGATGTTTTGGTTTGAAAAGACTGTGTTTGTAGCTGTAATAGTCTAAGGATCTAGGTAAGACATTTATTAGACAAACTGATGCAGCTGAAGAACAGACACAAGTGTCAGACTGGAGAGCTAAGGATAATTTGAGAAATCAACTGAGTTTTGTCAGAGAGATGAGTAATACAATCTCTGTGGGAAAAGGCAGTTGGCAGAGTAGCGAGTGCTAGCAGAGGAAGAGAAAGGTGAAGAGGTAATTATCTCCTAGGAGAATGGCACAGAGATACACACTCAGCTTTCAGACAGCCTGGGAAGGAAGAGAGAATATCATACTCCATAAAACCCGCGTGACAACGGGTGCTGTGGAAGCTCTGGAAGATATAAAGTGCTGCTGGCCCTAAGGAAAACACGATCAAAAATCCCAAACAACTAAAACCCAAACTAGTAAAACCCATGTTAAAATTAAAAGTGTCAAGCAGAGCTCAGCCAGAGAGGGTGCTCTGATATTGAAGGAGAACGCACTTTTGAAGAGGCACCTAAACACTGAGCGGTTTGGATTGATGGAGAAAACCTCCTGTGGCTGTGTGTGCTGGGCTACCCTGCAACCCGTGTGGAAATTCGCTGAACACTTGCAAGTCATAGTGGAAAGAGATCTTGTCTTGGTTTTAAAAAAGCCATTCTTTCTGATCCCAAAATTAAGTCAGTCAGGAAAAGGCCAGGAAACTGTCTTACACACCCACGGACTGTCCTCAGCTCAGCAGTGCTGCTTAATGACATTTTAAGCACTTCAAGCTCTATTATTCTATGTGGAAGAGCAGCTCTGTACCTCAAATCTCAATTTATAGGACATGAGAACTGGATTTAAGTCTTTCTCTTTCCAGGCTTCCTGTCTGGCTTTCGGATGGGATTCGTTCTTCTCTCATTTTAGCTGTCACATCTAAGTTCTGAGGTGGGTGGGATGAATCTCTCTCCGGAGAGCCTGATCTCTGGCTGTTGACAACAGGAGGAGCTTTCAGGGGAAAAAAAGATCAGGTTGTGCTTTGGAGCTTTTATTTGCCTTCATATAGATGAGAGCAGTCCCATCCTTTATAAGTTGTCTACATTTACTTGTTTTTCATAATTTCTCTTTGTCCCTTAGAAAGGGGCTGCAGTAGAGAAGTCCCTTATGGTAAAGAAATAAACGCTTCGGAGCTCATAGCCTGGTACTGTCCTAAGCTGTGCACCATATGGAACCTAGCAAGACAGAGCGTTTTCTTGTGGTTTAAGACTGTCATAATTTCTCCTCTCAGTGCAGTGTCTTAAATCCCATTTGCTGCTGTTGCTGTGAAGCAGGAGATCTTACAATGGAAACGATGCAGAAATCATCCCCCCCTTTCCCCCCTCTCTCTCTTAATTGTTATGTTCACACTTTAGATGAAGTGTCTGAGTAGAGGGTTTAATTTAGATTTAATAGGATAATTATTGCATGACAAATTAATGCCAAACAATTATTAAGTACATCTCTACTGAGGCTTCTGAAGTTTGTAATAGGATAGCTATCAGCTACCTGGTGGTTCAACTTCAAGAAGTCTGCTCCTAGTAATCGCAGCGCTTTAATGCACAGTGTAAGTACTGGTTTAGGTGTATAGCTTTGTCAGAGATTTTTCTCAGTTCTCCTGACACCTGAAATAGTGCCAAATGTTTAGAGGGGGACTCTGGTTGTGGCTCTAAGGGAGTTTTGCTGGTGGTCTACTGCTGCCTGCATCACCTCTTTGGAAACGACCGTTAAAACTTCACGCCTTCACTTGTGCATGCTGGATCATCTACAGTCAACAGCATCACCCCAGGGTAAAACTGATTGCCCAGACTAAGGAATTAGGTCCTGGTTTGCTAATTGGGTCTGTTCAACAAGGCATGCAATTAATTTGGGGTGCTGCGAGGTAGTTTTTACAACAAAGTACTTGGAGCTGTGAGAAATTAGTTTATTGCTAAGGGTCAGCTTCTGTCTGCTTGTATTTCAGCTGCTCCCTCCGAGCTTCCCAACAGGGTGCAGCTGGATGGGATGTCTATGGGTGTCCTGGGTACTGGAGTCGTGGTTCCTGTTTTGGCAGGTTCTGCCTCCTATGGTTGCTGTAAATCGATAGTAGTAGCATCATCTTCCTTCTACTGAGGATGAGAAGACAAAGAATATTGTCTGTCTCGTGGGCACATCCCAACTCCTTCCTGGCTGGAAGAAGAAATCTTGTTTGGATTGAAGCAAACAAGTCCTTAGGGGAAGATCACATCTGCCTTGATGTCCCTAATACAGGTGTTTATAGCAGAGCAAACACTGGTAACTGGCAGTAACATCTTATAAAAGCACTGCTGGAGATGCTGCTCTCATGCTAAAAATTAATTCCACATTTGATCTAAACTGTGCTGTAACTTCTTGACCTTCAAAACATGGAACAGGCTGCCCAGGGGGGATGTGGAATCTCCTTCTCTGGAGACATTTAAAACCTGCCTGGATAGGTTCCTGTGGGACTTGGTCTGGGTGATCCTGCTGTGGCAGGGGGATTGGACTAGATGACCTTCTGAGGTTCCTTCCGATCCCTAATGATTCTATGTTTCCATGATCATGGTCTGGGGGTTGGATGCTTGGCTTCTTTGTGTTTTTTAGGGTTCTTTTTCCCTTTTCCCAAAGAGTGAAGGTTGGAAAGACAGTTGTATTTGTGGATGTGATGCTAATTTTGTGACTGGGAAGCTTAGCTGGTTATCAGCAGTCTGGATAGTGAATGTGACTGCCAGCCTGTCATTACATTTCGATTAGTGCTTTAAAAGATGATTCCGAAAACAAAGTGCCTAGAGCTGCTGTTTATTTATTTACAGTGTGCTTACATTTGTAAGAGTAAACGCTCTGCCTTCCCATGACTGAGAAAGGGAGCTTATTGCAAAGCTCCCAGGCTGCATACAGCTGCAGGACAGTGGGTCAAAATTACATAGAATCATCAGGGATGGGAAGGGACCTCAAAAGATCATCTAGTCCAACCCCCTGCCACAGCAGGATCACCTAGACCAAGTCACACAGGAACACATCCAGGTGGAGAAGGAGACTCCACAACCTCCATGGGCAGCCTGTTCCAGTGTCCTGTCACCCTCACTGTGAGGATGTTCCTTCTCATATTTACGTGGAACCTCCTGTGTTCCAGCTGACAGCCATTGCCCCTTGTCCAAGCACTCTCCCTGTGCAGAGTATATATTGCTCTGTGTCTTTGTCTGCACACGTGTGTGTGTAACAGGCTTGTGAGGGACCAAAACAAGGCTGCCATGAGGAGCTGCCCCTTTGCCCTGCCTGTTGCCAGTGACTGTTTATGGCTCCATTTAATGACAAGACAATCTCTTCTTCCTGTCACACAGTGAGGGCTTGTCCCTTCCTGGAAGGCAGCCAGCCTCTGATATGGCGCTTGATGCTCATCAAATATTTGGAACAGATACCTCCATGGAAGCTCAAGCTCTTTCTTTTGGGCTGAGGGTGGCATTTCCCTTCCCCAGAGCTGCTTGGCTTTATATTTAAGACATGAACTAGATTTGAACTTGGCTCTTTGCAGATTAATCTGTCCCTATAAAGATTCTTTTCCACATCCCTTTATTTACAAGAGAAGAATGTTCCTCCCCTCCTCCTTCCCCACCCCTCTCTCAGGCTTTGAGTCTTATTTCTGTGCCATCTAGTTTAATTTAACCCACAGCAATTAATGTCCTTGACTGGCAGTGTTTAAACAGCAAACAATTTCATTCTGTAAATGGTCATGTGCTGCCTGGAATATGAGCAGATCTTTAACAATTACATCAGACTATATTTCCCTGAGGCAGTTGTAAATAAAACACAGTGTCTTGCGGCGCTGCATGGAGCAAAACCTACCTGTGACGCAAACATTTCTGTGGCAGTTTCAGAAGCTGCCAATATTGAGATCTGCAGCTTCTGTTTGTTGGCTGTGTCCCCGTGCCTGGTTCTGCTTCTTCAGCACAGTGTAATGGTGGAGATTGGCTCCTCATCCCTCATCGCTGGGAAGGCGTGGGTCACATCAACAGAAGACTGAGCTGTGTGTGACAAGTGCCTTCTACCCTGAGCATAGCCAGCACGTGGACATTGTATACAGGCTACTGTTCTCCTTGTTTCTTCCCACCTTGAGAGGATGAGAAGTCAGGTCAATGCTACTTTGTCTTTGGTTTCTCAGTGGAGGTCCCCAGGCCAGGGGCAGCAGCATTGCTGCTGCTTAGGTACCTCAAACAGCCCCTATCTGATCTGGCTTTTCTGTTGTCTTATTGCACCTGTAGCTCCCAAGTATTTTTCTTCCAGAGACTTCTAGGAAGTAGTCTTTGGAAGCTCACAGCACGGTGGTTTCAGTTGTTAGTCTTCCAGCTAAAGTAAAGATGAGGGGAAAAGGAAAAAGGGAATGAGGCTGCAGCTGCTTCAGCTGTCTGAAGGGAATGAGAGGGTCTGTGTTGGGGGGGGAAAAAGTGCTGTTCTGGGGAAAACAAACAGAAGAACTGGTGGTGTTTCCTGATGTGTCTCAAAGCACAGTCCTGAGATGGTGGGTGAGGTTAAGGAGTACCAATTGCCAGCCCCAGGCAAATGAACCTATTTATTTATTATGGGGCCATGCTTTCCCTTCAGGAAGCTCTTGAGAAGTTGATGCCTTCAGAAGCTTGAGTTCAGGGAAGAGGTGAGGCCTGATGTTCACAGGTAGGGGATTTTAGGATGCAGATTCTTCATCATCCAGATTAACTGTTAACGTTCTCCAACATCAGATTAAGAACTAGAGGCTGATTCATTGTTCTTGCTTGTCTGATATTTCACTGCTGCCCCATCTGGTAAGCACAGTATAGAGTTTTTATCTTAGAAGCATGGGATACCCGTATTGCTATCGATGGACAGGAAGGCAGACGAACAATATTCCACAGTCTGTCTTTCAGGATGGTAAAGCTATGGCTGAAATCTCACGGTAGACTCCTCAACTGGAAAAGGTGCCTTTCCTATCCTTTGATTCTACCTTTCACTACCACTTGAAACAAGGCAGACATTAGGGGTGTTTAAAGCATTTTCCTTTCAAAGTCTCTGTGATATTTTTGAAATAACTAATCATTTGAAATCAGAAAGCAATTACTTTATTCGAGAGAGGCTCAGATGAAGCGAAGCTTCTGTTTTGAAGTCACGCCATGTGTTTGTGGCACATTCCCAACACAAAGCCGTGCAGCAGAATTAGGAGAGGCAAATACCAATGTCTTATCGATGGAAGGTTGCTTTAAAAATATTTAGGATACCCTTTCTGTGACACATATGGCCAAACATATTTTTGCACTCCTTTATTCACTGCCTGGGTGTGCGAGTCCTCACAGAAGTCTTCACTCACCCACGCACACCAATAAAAATGACTGCAGAGCTATTTCCCTCAGGGCGCTGAATAGCCAGTGAGTTACAGGGTCTTGTGTGCTGCCGTTTATTTCTTGACAAATTGTCATGTTGAAATTGCTAAGCTTTTTTTTTTTTTCTAATATGTGTGGATGAAGCACATTGGATTCCTAGAAATTGTTTGAAAATTGCAAATCTGAAGCACCCGGGTTTCTGCTGAGAAGGTTATACAGCATCACGCAAGCAACGCCAGGGAGTTCTCATTCTGGTGATGGTTTCCTAATTAAAGTGTAGGGGGCCCTGGTTAATGCTCTACTTGGCTCACAAGGAGAGAAGGGAAAACTTTCCAAAGCACAGGCTGCTATGAAGGGCAAGTGAAGAAGCGGGCATGAGAGGAGAGATGGAGCTTTGGCAAACGCATTTCCAGTGCTTAGCCTCATGTTTATATTGTCACAATGATGATAACAATTTCTGTTGTTATATGCTGCAGAAAAGCGACAACGCTGCAGAAGTTCAGTCAACGAAATTTTCTTTTCTGAAAGGTCAGGTGGATTAAAGAATAAAAAGGGAGGAAAACAGCATTAAGCCAATGCATCTGGATTCCTACAAACAGGTTGGTTGAGGAAGGGGCTATGTTGGCATGGTGCTTCCAGCAGAGCTGCTAAACTAGGATATATGCCTGAATTCTAGTGAAACCATCATGGAGCTCTACATCTAACAGTGATGAAGCATCTCGCTTTATGGTTCTGAGAGGGTACAGAGTTTGGGCCATGGGTGTTCTCTCTGAATAGAGGTGTGTGGGCTGAGCATGAAGGCTGTGCTGCTCTGGCCATGCAACGGTTCTTCCTGTGGCTTCTCAGCTTTTCATGGCACAGCCTGGCTCTGCAGAAGTGCAATGTACCTCTGCTGCCATGCTACAGCAGGAAGCCATGGGTTTGCCAGTCCTGAAAACTGCTGAACTTTGAAACCTGGCAGCATGTACCTGGTCACAGCGCCAGAAGCTCAACAGCTTAATGCCTCTCCACCTCACTGAACACCATCACTCCTGTCCTAATTATGACCTGGTCATTGTACAGACAAGGCAAACACAGTCAGACACAGTCCAGTTGTAATCCCTTAACTGCTGCTCAAATGAGCTGTCCTTGCACTGTCTAGTGTTGCCAGATTACAGTGGGCAGGCAAAAGCTGAGGGAAATTATCAGTCTCCATGCACCATACAGCAAAATACTGCGCATTTAATCCCCCCACGGGATAGCTTAGCATGCTCTGAATGGATCAGACCCATCATTTTTGGACAGGCCAATCCTTTGATGGGCTTCCCTCATGCCACTTGCAGGTTTATAAACTCCAGTGAGTTCATGCATGGGATGGCACAGAGTGGGGGATGGCTGATTCTCGCGCTGTATCAAAGCGTGCTGGCACCGGACAGGTGCAGTGTAGGACCAGAGCTTTCAGTCAGTGTGTTGACGTTGGCTCATCAGCACCCAAGACCCAGGTGTAATCACTGAGAGACAACTTAAATTGTGACCCCCGTAGCAGTGCTAACGTGGCAGGCTTTTACAGAGCAAGCAAAAGTTAAAGCTTTCTAGGAACAGTGGACCAGTGTGTGATTTTTATACATGCAAGAATATTACAGCTCTTATGAGTGTGAACATTTTCTACCCTCCAAATCCCCTCAGCTCACACAATGCTTGGCAGAAGCGGTCAAGGATCCTAGATTTGTCAGCTGAAGTATTGCAGCCTGAATAATTAATTCAGCTGCACCCCAAGTTAAGGGATGAACCTCAGCCCGTGCACAGCAGCCTCTGAGTTCCTTAAAAAATACTACCTCGGCTTTGGGTGTTAGGTTTATTTTATTCAAGAAACACAGGAAGAGAAGAGAGACGTGAGCAAGTATACCTGAAATGTCTTCTAATCGAAGCTGATGTGAGCTGAAATAGTAATGAATTCCAGTGCTAGATGCATCTCTCCTGCGTATGCCTAGGGTGCTCCACGCACACCAACTCCTGCTAAAGTGCTTCAGTTCACGCTTCTGTACCAGAAGAATCAAAATCTCCATTGTACCTTGCAAATTACTCCCCAGAGTGAGCTTAAATATTAATCTGCTTCAGGTTATTAATCATCTAGAAGGCAAGAAATCTATTTAGGCCATGCAGGAGAATGGGTACTCTCTTTAGTCATCGGTGACAGAGGTGGGATAACACCTCTCCGAGTGGCAGCAGAGGAGGGCCTAGGGCAACCATCTCACGCTATCTCCTTTGCACCTCTCTGCCTTCAGCAAGAGCAGTTGTGACGATGCTGTGTGGTTTGTCTAGGATGGGAAGCTAGGGCTGGAATCAGCAGGTTGGGGTACATCTCAAATCGTGCTTCCAGGGCACAGGAAAAAGCCCCATCAGGACCGCAGTGAGGTAATCCTGCTTCCCCCTTCCTGCTGCCGCGGCGGCTTACAAGCCACAGTCGTGTCAGACATGCGATAAGCTCACATCATATTCTGCGCACAGCATCTCTGGAACTCTTAAGGATTAAAAATGTAGCGAACCATAAATATTTGAAATCCCCTGGAGCTGGCACATGTACTGTCTTTAAGCAGACCCTTTTGATCTGTTATCTGTTTTTTCTGTAACGTGCCTCTTGCGAGGTTCTCTTCCCCCCCCATACCCTCATCCCTTTGCCTTCTGTGGCAGCAGAAAGTTTCATGTTGCTCTGGCAAAGCAGCAGCAAGAGCATCGCAAACAGGAGGTGAGGCTGCAGCCTCCCCTGACCCTTTGCTTCCTCTTTCTGCATTCCTTCTTGTCTGGATCTTGCTCAAGAGTGCGGAGATCTGATGGTGTGTGACCAGGAATAGGTCTACAGCAAGGACACGTTTATCACAGAACATTAGCAATTGGATGTGACCTCAAAAGACGATGCAGTCCAGTCGCCCTGCCCAGAGCAGGATCCCCTAGACCACAAAGTGTTAGGCACTTGAGAGGTGCAGGGCAGCACGTGCTCTCTGCTAGTGTGAAATCAGATCCACAGTCTGCCGTGCTGATCTGCTCTGAGCGAGAACACACATTTCCTGGGCTGCTGGACTGGTCTGCTCCTAGGTCCTACTGAAGGATGTGAGAATTCGTTCCCTTGAGCAGCGCTCAGAGTGATTCTGGCGGGTTTGTGGTGGGAGTGCTTAAGTCTGCCATTCATCAGATTGAGGAAGACTGACAGTGCTGGTTGCAGAGTTACTCAAAGCACCGTTTGAGCTTAAGTTGTTCTCGAACAGCCTGGGAAGACTGGCAAATGTTTCACTGCAGGGTGGACAGGCATTTACTTGAATTTTCTCTGACTAACACTGGCAATGTGATCAGACTTTCTCTTATGTTCTGTGCGTCTGTTCTAATAAACACTCTCCTGTCTGTCGGAGAGAAGAGCCAGGAACAGCACCAAAAGAAATTCCCACTTGCATCCAAATGAGTGTTGCCGGGGGCAAGGAAGAGCGTATTCCTTCCCTTGATTTATAACGAGAGGGAAGCAACAAATCAGTGTTGCAGGGAAGGAATGCAGTTTTTATCAGCACAGGATTCCTTCAGTGGCTGCATCTGACATCACCTGGGGGGGTCCCAGCCTTGTCCCCCCGTGGTGGCTCTTCCTCGGGAGCTGAGCTCTGCACACTTGCTCTGCAAGGCGTCTCTCTGGAGCTGGTTACTGGCAGCCTTATAATCCTCAATAGCTGATTCATTAGCCTCCGATACGGATCACCCTGTAGGGGGAGACAGCGGTAGTCCCTGGTAGAACATCTTGTGTGATCAAAGACAGGGAGTGTCTCACCCTCTTTTCCTTATACTTAGCTGAAATGCAATTATGTTCTTCCTGAGGCCAGGGAATAGACAGATAATAGCAAGCACTGAGTTCCCCTGATGAACTTCTTGTCTGAGTGGTTTTTCAAAAGGATTTCCCCACCCATCTTCTCTTCAGTGATGCTGCAGACAGATCTCTTCAGTTCAGGGCACAGTACAGGGCAGCTCATAGTTTGGTGCTTTTCCAGTCTGTCTGTTTTTAGCCTCGCTTCCCAAGAAGCTAAGAATTCATAACCATGTGCTCCCTCACCTTTTGGTCTGTCAGTCCCTCAGTCTTCCTCTAATGGTCTCTGAATTAATTGACCAATTTTAGCCATTCTGGACGGAAGAAACTGTGTTCCTTTGAGCAGGATAGGCAAAGGAGTGAGAAATATATACTTCTGCTAAACGATGTCCTGCTTCAGTCTGGATTCAGGCTGCTCAGCACATGCACAGGACTGACAGAGTCACCAGAGCCACCACATGACATTTTCTTGCCTTATATTGGTGACTTGTAAAAGAAACGAGGGGAAAGATTTCAGGGCTTGGGATTATGTGTGAGGACCAATCATGAGTGATATCTGGGTTTCTTAAGGCTAGTGGGTATAAGGAGCACTGATTCACTTGAGGAGTGTGTTTCCAAGCTTAATTGTACTGCTGGTGGTGGTAGAAAGACTCTCTGCTGTTAAAAGATGTTCAATGCCACAGTGAGCACCAAAAATGCCAGGGGTACTCTCCTTTTGACTGTCCCTTGGAACAATCATAGAATCACTAGGGATTGGAAGAGACCTCGAAAGATCATCTAGTCCAATCCCCCTGCCACAGCAGGATCACCTAGACCAAGTCACAGAACATTAGGAATTGGAAAGGACCTCAAAAAATCATCTAGTCCAATCCCCCTGCCACAGCAGGATCAGCTAGACCAAGTCTCACAGGAACACATCTGGAACCTAGCTAGGAGAAAGATGTTTGTTTCTCAAGACGAGCTCAGCTCCCTCAGATGCTCGTCTAAACTGCATCTCCTGTAATTCCAAACTTTCCTTGCAGATGCCTTTTGAGATCTTGAAACGCCTCCTGTTTAGCCTTGTAGAGCCCTGGCTTTACTCACGTTGCTAACACATACAGCTCTTGTCTGCAGACCACTAAATCGCAGTGACCCACTCACCAAGGAGAAATTAATTCCCTTTCTTGTCTATCCTTGGAAAGCTAGACATGTACCTTTGACAATATTCTCTGTTCAACTTGCACTTTTTTTAACCTTCTAATAGCTTTGCAATCAAGATCCAGTTTTGACTCTGGGCTTATTTGAAGTTGCAGACCTCTCTGAGCATGTTGAGAAGTTGTGGTACTTTATGGAGACAAGCATTGCTGTTTCTTTGGCCTTTTGAAGTACTCGTAATAGAAGAGCTATCTGTCTCCATCACAGACAGGGAGTTAATTGAAAACCTGGCTGTCTGCTATTGGCCATTATGACAGGCTGAATAGCGTGTCACTCAGCCAGAACATCCTGAACCCTCCCCTGCTGCTTCTTACCCCCGTCAGTTTGGATTTCCAAGACAGCAATTGGAGCGAAGACAACATTTTCATGTCTCTGGGCAACGAATACAATATTCATTTTGCATAGATTTATGATGTGCCTGGAAAAAGTGTTGCTCTTACATTCGCTGTGTGACAGAGCTGGCTGGTGTTGATGGTGCCTCGCTGTACTGTGCACTGGTGATAGTCACTGGGAGCAGTATTGCCAGATGTACTGGCACAAGACCAACTGTTCTCAGGAAGTGGCCAAAGGCTCCGACTCGCGTGCTGCATTGCAGCGTTGGTGCTGTTGAGTAACCACAAGACGTTCCACTGCAACAGCATCAGCAGCCATTGTGTCCCAGGTGAGCAGGAGCAGTCGGGACGTTGACGTTCTATGTTGTGGTTCATAACAATGAACTTTATTGATCCTGTCTACAGTGACAACCTGATCTGGTGGGGCATCTGAGCATACATGTTGCTCTGAGGTGTGGCAAGCGTGCGCTTCCTCTTTGCGTTGTTCCAATTTGGAATTAAAAGGGCACTCTCAGTACAAATGTCAGTAGTTTGTGTAGAAGGGGAATCTCACTCTCCTTGGAGTGCCGGTCGCAGCAACACGTTGGTGTGATACAGCTCCAGTGTGCCCCAAGGGATGGAACCTGAGCTGGGCAGACTGACTCTGCACTGAAGCCGTTGATGAAGTCCTGCAGAATCTGTTGCAGCACTTGAGTCAAAGGGAGGTGGGAGTTGGAAAGGAGGCAGCTTTGGGTAGTGGTGATCATTTCTCATCTGCAGCGACACGGTGATTGTGCTGGAGGCAACTCCATGACTGTCTTAACTCAACTGCATTGTGAGTTGTATTGAGCTAATGTGATTTTTGCCAGGCTCTGGGCACATTACAGTTGGAAACGGGATTCACAGTACCCTGAACCTATTCCCCACCTCCATATGCAGGACTGCAGGTCATCAGAATCCCCCATTAATCTTTGCTCATTTACAGCCCTCTGGGGAGTAGTTGTAGACAATCTTGGAGCACATGATAAGCCAGAACCCTTTCCTATGAGTGTGAGAAAATACTCAATTTACAGCTGTGTGGGGTATTTATAGGGCTGCATGAGCTTGTGAGTGCTACCTCAACTGATGTTTTAATTAGGCTAAATCTGTCTGGGAACCTTGTGCAGAGACACTTGTCACTGCAGGTTAAGGTCTCTGCCATTAACCCACAGCTGGGGAAAGAAGAACTACACTGGTAAGAAAGCTCACTTGTGTTGAAGGTCAGCTTGGGTAGGGCTTTGAGCAACCAGGACGAGTGGGAGATGTCCCAGTCTATGGCAAGGCGGTGGGACTAGATAATCTTCAAGGTCCCTTCCAGCCCAGACTGTTCCTTGATTTTCAGGGAGTACTTCACTGAGAGGTGAAGGCCTGGGCAGATACATCTAAACCTTCTCTCATGTCACACGGTAGAGCCCAAGCTAGTGCACTACTGGACAAGTAGCTTTACTGGCCTTGACTGCAGAAGGGGATGTGCTTTGGTGACTTCTAATCTAAAGTGTCACGGGACACAGCAGCATCCGTAACACTGACAAGTGCGTTTTGCCCTGCTTTCGTCCCAGGCTGCGTTTTGAATTGCAGTCGTGTTGTACAGGGATCCGTGTGCTGTGCTGTGACCATCCCACGTGTAGGCTTCTGAGTTCTAATTTGAAGCTGTCACTTCTCCTGGCTCCTATTCCACTTGTTGTCACACCTGCTTTGATGTATTAAGCCATCACTTGTTGTGTGCGTGATTTTAATCCTTTTAATGCCTTTGATTGCTGGATGTTGAAAGACAAAAGGCATAAATAACTGGAACAAAGACTGCAGTGTGTGCTTGGAGCAAGTTTTTCTCCTGCTGAAGTCGAGGTTGTTGTACTCACACAATTATTCCAGTTCACTTAATCATATTTTTTTGAGCAGGAGATGCACAAACAGTGGGATTGTCTTGAGTGAGGTTCAGCAGTTGAGGTGTTCGGGAAGCTGGCTAGTCTCTTGCTTGCCTTTAAACTTCTTAATTTACTTGGTGATCACAGAAAATTCAAAGCACTCCCCCCCCCTCCCAGAAAACCAAATCAGGGTTTCTGCCTTTATATCCAGGGGGAAAGTTGTTTTTGCTTTGGTGAGGGAAACCAGTCTGGGCAGGTATTGCTTTGAATGCTCACTGTCTCAGACAAATGTCAGACACATGCAAGAATGAACGTTATTTTAATCAGTCACCTCTGCTTCCTTCTCCCTCTTCCCTCTCAATCACAGCCCCAGCAGGTCCCTGTGATCCCTTGCTGCCTTGCTTTCCCTGACTCCCTTTTTCTCCATTCCTTGCCCTTCTCAATCCTTTGACTTTCTCAGCAGGTCATCTTTCTCAGACCCTTGCTGCTGATCTTTCATATAATCCTGCATCTTTTTCCAAGTCAGGCATACTGGTCCCTGTGGGACATCATAAAGCAAAAGACACCTGAAACAAGACCTTGATGGTACTTGGGATGACCATACTGAGTTCATTACTCACTGTCCTCCTCATCAGTTCTTTGTGCAAGGCTGTCTCTGGTTACCCTAAATCTGGTAACTGCCTAGTCAGAAGAGAAAACAGCCTCCTGTCTCTTCTCCTACCACTCTCCACACCTTGTTAGATTGTTGGCACCAAGGCACTCCAGCTGGGAGCTGGCTATGCTTTGCCACTTGCACTCAGAGACCTCCTGGCTAGCCCAGGCTAGAATAACATGGTGTAACTGAAGTGAATCTAGGATGTACTGTACAGACTGAGGTGTGTGCAACCAGAAGAGACCCAAAACACTCAAAGCAGATGGGTGAAGGGCAGCTCTCACCTCAGGGGTCCTGTTGGTCGGCCAAATTTACTGTTTGCTGTTAAGAATCTGAAGTCTGTGATCATCAGGTGACACCACACTGACAATGAATTACTTGCAGTCTACGTGTGATTCTGGCTCCTTACCTAGCTGCAGAGTCGCGGGTACCCTCAGCAGACTGATGTGCTGTGGCGGCTCCCTGCATTTCTGTCCTGAAAATGGCAAGAGATTCTTTTCTTGTGTTTTCAGATGTGCAAGCATTTCTCATTTTCTTGTCTGCTCCTGGGGCCTTGACCTCGTCAGCAATTTGGGAGTGAAGGCGTTTGCCTTACAGAAGAGCTCTTTGCAAAGATGCATTCCAGCAACCCGCCAGAGCAACCGAAGTCCTGTGGCTTCACAGGAACTGTGTTGCCTTGTGCATCTTTCCATTTAGAGATGCTGCCTCCCCGGCTCACTCCACATCGTGCTTCCTTCAGTGGGAATAGTCAAGTGGGAGCTCCAAAACTCAGATCATGTTGGATATGCCACTTTCTTGTTTTGGAGAGAGGTATAGAAGAGCAGACTGATATTTTAAGACTGAGTTTTTGTTAGGAAGGTGCTTGTTAGCTCGTGTCTTAATCTCTATGTTGCTTTACGTAGTGCCCTCCTATTAAAAGGATCATAGTATGGCACAGCAGTAAGACACAAGAGTGAATCCATATTCCATCCTGTGTTTTGAGGTGGATGAATGCTGAGCTATCACTCGCGGAGGAGCTGTTGCTCAGGAGTATCGTGGTCTAGGAGATGTATTAGCTGAACTGAACTGTCTGGTGTGGTACTGACAGGAAAAAAGGGGTCTTGTACCTCAGTCATCAGCTGAAGATTGGTTTGGGTCCTATCTTACAATGGTGCTGTGCACAAATGTTGCTGGTCTTGAAATATCATAACATTTAGACCTTTAGAGAGGTGAAATATCGGGTATTTCCTTAAAGAGGCGTGCTGAGCTCTGCTAGGAGGAGAAAGGAGGAGTGTTTTTTTGGGCAGACCAAAATGGTTACTGCAGCCTTGTATTAGGAACAGCAAAAAACCTGAATCCCTCTCAGGTGAGGTTGCCATCTTACTCTCCTGCTGGTCTCACAGCCCTGCTGAACAGCAGAAGCATGCTGAACACCCCTCCAATACACCCTGCTGCAAACAGTGATTTATGTGCTCAACCCAGAATGCTTGCTAGATAAATCCACCTCCTGGATTCTTGTTTTCTCTTGCTGGTGTGTTTCTTCAAACCAAAACGTGCAAGTAATGTAGGGTACCAGCCTTGTTTCTTCAAGGGAACCAACAGCCTGATTGTCTGGCATGAAGAGCTGGTCACTCATGTAGCCCAGTTCTGTCGGCTAAGTAGACTCTAGGGGTAAATATTGAACGTTTTGGATTTGTTTAGACACAATTTAATAGGCAAATGACAGCACCAGAAAGACAACAGCCTCTTTGATATTAGAGTTGTTGCACTCTGCTTAGTAAAGACATAAACATTTTTAATTAATAAAGTGTTCTTCAAAAATGCATTATTTACTGGCTTGAATAGTAATGAGAAAACAATTTATCTTATTTAATGAACCATTTTAAAACATTTCTGACAGAGACCGCAACAGACTGTTCCCTTCGGCATTTTTATTTCCTTTTTATTTGTTGATGTTCAATTGCACGTAAAACCCAATACAACAGGGTGTAGGACTAAGGCTGTCGAGTGCTCTGCAGAATTTGGACCATAAAGTCGGGTTTAGCCCACCTACCCATTGCTGTTCCTGGCTCACTGTGAGTTTGGGGAGTGTATTAGTGCATTCCAGACCAGGCTCTATCGAAACGTATTACTGAAGGAATAAGAAGAGTTGCCATTGTTGAAATGTCACCTCTTGGTAACCTCTATTTATTCAGGGAACAAAATGATCTCTAAGTACAGATCTGGCCTGATAGTCTCTGGAGAAATCCCTCTGTAAGACTATTTAAAGGTTATCTGCAATTTAGCTGGAAAATAGAGCCAAAGCTGTTAACATAGCTCTGTCATTGTAAGATCCTGGAAAGTTCAGTGTGTTTTTGAGTTGTCAAGCACAGAGCTTTTGGCCTCCTCAGAGCTGTGGCAAATACGCCGGAGGGTTCGTGCCAGGATTTAGAAATGTATTGATCGGGATGAGTAAGAAACAAATAAAAACACAACATGAAGCATCTGGACACAGAAACAGAGAGATCAGGCATCAAAATAAAATCACGCCTTATCAAAAACCTTTTCTGACGCTAAGAGCGTATTAATTAGTTTATGTTAATTATGTCAAATGTTCCTTCACGCTGGGGAAGAGGAGGTTAGACTGTTGCTGAATCTGGACTCATTGTTGGAC
>JAOXOE010000705.1:11423428-11435865 GCA_028565055.1 Phoeniculus purpureus | reverse complement strand
CTTGGTCTAGGTGGTCCTGCTGTGGCAGGGGGATTGGACTAGATGATCTTTCAAGGTCCCTTCCAATCCCTAATATTCTGTGATTAAAGTTGAAAGACACCTCCAAGATAATCAAGTCCAACTATCAGCCCACATGCCACATGCTTGAGTAATGTTTTCAAGCACCACATACACAAGTTTTTTCAACCCCTCCAGGGGCAGTAACTGCACAACCTCCCCGGACAGTCTATTCCAATCCTTGACCATTCTTTTAGTGAAGGAATTTTTCCTGATGTCCAATCTAAAATGCCTTGGCACGACTTGAGGCCATTTTCTCTTGTTCTGTCCACTAGAGGATAGATACTTGAGAGAAGAGACTGACCTCCACCTCTCTACAGCCTCCTTTCAAGTAGTTGTAAAGAGCAACAAGGTCTCCTCTCAACCTCCTTTTCTCCAAGCTGAAAGAGGAGCCTGCTCTTTTGTCTTTCATCATGCTTCCTCGTGTTGTTGATCTTGGTTTGTTTTTAAGGAAAAACCTTTGGCTTGAAAAAAGAAGGGCGAGAACATAAGTGTTGCAACACATTTTCTTTCCCTTTCCCCATAAACACAGTCTTTAAATCTGTCTAAAATAGTGTCTGGAGGGGTCATCTCACGCAGCTAAAGCTGTTGCTAAAGTCTCGTTAAAACACAAGCTTGACGTAATTTCCTACACTGCAAAGACTTTTAACTGAGATTTCTTCCTTTTGCATGTGTTCTGAAAGAGTTAAATTATTTTTAATGACGGTTGCTCGCCACTAGAGCTTGTCACTGCTTGGTAAATTCTCTGTAGCAACGACAACAAAAATTCCTCTGAAGTTCACTTTAGAATTTTTAGTGTTTTTCATGCTTTGGCCGTGTTATTATCTTTGATCTCTTGTACACATTTATTACATTAAGATTAGCATAACCATTTTCTACCAATAAAATAGTAATTGTCCCTTTCTGCTGTTTCTGTTGCTATAGAAGTAAAATACAGGGCTCCGTGTTCCTCCTTTACTTTCCAAGGCTTTTGTAGGGCGACTGTAAAATTAGGTCCCATAAAATGATTCAAGTCTCATGAATGTGTTTGTGTCCCACATTTTTGGAGGAGAATCATGTCTCAATATGGTTTTTTGAGAAAACAAAAACCTCTTTTGTTTAGATACTTTGGAATTTTTGTTGCAGTTGTCTATCTTAAGCATCTTTTCTTATTCACGAAGATGGGGTTTTTTTTTACCCTTAGGCTTTCTTTAAAAACAAAACACAACTGGAAACCCAAAATCCAAAAAAAAAAAACCTCGTGAAAAAGATGGTCTGAAGTATTTTGAAGCAAGAAATTAATCAAAACCAATCCTTTTCCTGGGGTTTTTTTAAAAAGGAAAACATAAAAAAGGAAACGTTAAATGATCTTCATAGAAGTTATTTACCAGCTCTAAAGCACTGAGCATGCAGAAAGTGGGAAGGAGGATGAGCTTTCAGTCTGCTGCTTTCTATAACAGACTCATTTAAAAATAAAAGCTTGAAAGAGGTGCAAAGATGGGCTTCAAGTCTGACCTCAGTGCTTTTGTCTGACAGGGAGGCAAACCGTGTAAGTTAATGGTTTGACCATGTTTTGTAGCACTGCATTTGAATTGACGCATCGTGGCAGGTGTCTCGTCCTCATCTGGGGTGAGAAGTTGCAAGGATTTAATACACCGTATGGCTGCAGCCTGCAGCACTCTGAGGGGTACCTTTACTATGGCAACTGGAGGAGCAAATTTCCAGTGAAGCATGTCGAGCCACTCGTGTGATACTGATGCCACATCCAAGTATCACAGTAACTTGCCTAGTGTGATGAAAGAAGCCCTGTGTTCTTCGTTGTGAGGTAGGATGGACACCCACCTATAAAATCCAGAGCCTCCGTGGTTTATCTATCTGCCTGATCGAAAAACTGAGGGTGGCAGTTGTGCTTTTACCTCTGGAAAAAACTAGAAGTGTGACAGTGCTCTTACAGAGCTCTGGCACTTTCTCCTGTCTGAGGAGGGACTCTGGGGGCCACCTGCTGATGCTCATATCCCTGCTGTGCACACGGTCAACTTGATATACTTGCAAGGGGCAAATGCCTTGAGTGCACGCAGCAAACCCAATACCCTGGGCAGAGTAGTGGCAGGAGTAGGGACCTTCTCACATCTGTGCAGCGAGCCCCAGGCTTGTTGCATGTGCCCTCCAGTCTTCCCCAGAGTAGGTCGGTCCCTGCCGCAGTGAGCTTCAGCAGCACGTAGCAGATTTTCAATCTCAGACTCTCAGAAACAGACCCATCTTCAAAATCTATAATGCAATTCACAGAGTCAATTTTTCATCTAGTGTTCCATGGCTGGGGTGAGCCAAGTTTTTAAGAGTTGCAGTCTGGGGTGGGTTTTTTTCTTCCTTTCTCTTTTGTTTGGTTTGGATTTTTTTTCCCCCTTCCTCTCTCAGATGATTAATGTGAGTCATTGACTGGCTTTTCTGCTTCTCTGCTGATTTGATTGGCTTCGTAAGGCCAAAATGAAGCCAGCCCCTTGTGGAAGTATTTGAAGGCTTTTGCTAATTCAATTAACTATAAACTAAATTCTCTGTGGAAGGAAGTTAGTGACAACTGGCTGTCAGGGATGGAATTCTACTTCCTCAAGTTCCTTGTGCCACTGCACTGACCTGTTTCACAAACATCCCTGAGAATCACAGACTCATTAGGGATTGGAAGGGACCTTGAAAGATCATCTAGTCCAATCCCCCTGCCACAGCAGGATCACTTAGACCAAGTCGCACAGGAACATATCCCGGTGGGTTTTAAATGTCTCCAGTGAAGGAGACTCCACAACCTCCCTGGGCATCTTGTTCCAGTACTCTGTCACCCTCATCCTGAAGAAGTTCCTTCTCACATTTACGTGGAACCAATGGCAGAGCCCAAGGGAGCTGCAGGTATATTTTTGAGACCAGTAAGGGACTATTTAGCTGTTTGGGGTACAGGACCAGAAGGGACCATTTCAAGGCATCAAACCCTTTCCAGCAGAGGCTGCCATAGGTAGTAGGTGTAAGAAACATTTGTAGAACAAAACCACACAGCTAATCTTCCCGAGAGCAGGAGAGACAGGGGATGTCCCTTCTCTCCTAGGTTTCCCAGCAGTAGTGTGTGTGGCTGTTACAAAAAACTTCTCGATGAGCGGGTGAAGCAGACCACACAGCACACCAGAAGGGACAGAAAAGCTTAGCTGACATCAGGAAAACATTCCTCCTGGTCTCACACAAAGCAAAATAACCAAAACCCAAACCATGCATCTGGCAAAATAACCCACCTCCCTCCAGAGCAGAGAACAAACCTCTCTCCTCCCAACGGAGAGCTGCAGTAGTCTGCACAGAAATACGTGACTGGTCTGGTACGGTATTCAGTTCAGTGGTGGATGAAGCAGCTGAACAGGGAGATCTGGATGTCATCATCCAGTTTCCAGAAGGAAAACCCTAATTTTAAACTTTTACTCCTATCCCTGGCTGACAGAAGATGAAGGGCTCTGCAGCAGCCCTGGGCTAGGGCACTGCCTGCCGTTTTCACGCTGTTTTCTGAACCGGGGGCATGGGCAGCACAGGGAAATGTTCCCAGACCAGATGACCCATTTTACTTGACTTGAATAGAAACAATTTGCATTTCATTTTTAGCTTTTTTTTTTTTACCCTTTAAAATAAAAGTCTGTCAGTTTCCAAAGTGAGACCTCAAAACTTTGGCTTAGAAGACAAGCAGAAATTAAACGCTGAGATTCTCCTAGATTTTTTTCACGCTACTTCTACAGAAAACGCTGTTTTCTGCCTTTCAGAGTGTGGGTGATGACACACTGCTCGCAGAATCCTTCTTTGCCTGTTGAGCAATACTCTTATGGGCACCTAATGCCAAAGAGTCACCAGCTAGCAATGCAGTGAGCTCCCACTCCTCCTTTCCGGCTGAACCTGTCACATCTACCAACACAGGGAGTTCAAAGAAGCATCTCTTCAGCTTAAAACATTCCCTTCAAATGGATTCATCCTTTCCTCATCATTGGAAGCCTCTGCTATCCAAGTTCATCGTCTATTTACTTCCCATGTAGTTCTGCCATCAGTCAACCCAGAGAGATCTGAGTTTCAACCAGAATCATTCATGAAGGGACAGTTGGGTTGAAAGATGCTGCGCTGTTGTTGGCGTACGGATCTGTTGTCTCTGCAAAGGGAAAACATTTCTAGGGGTGGGTTTGTAGTGTTAATGAGGATCTGAGACAAGTGAACAGAAGAAGGAAGGTGGGAGGAAGGTTTTTGAAAGCACACGTTGGGGATGGGGTGTTCGGCATGAGTTTGAAGTTGAAACGAGAGTGCTGTGATTTGAGAAAAGACACTCAGCTGCTTTTGTCTCCCCTCGCTCTGTCTTTCTTCACCGATAAACATATGGATGATAGAATTGAAACAGATTTTGAGTAGAAATGCAAATGGGGTTTACATGAAGCAGCATCTTGTCCGTTATTGCTGGAGGAAGCTGGATCCCTCCCAAGTTCCCAGGCAGCGGTTTGCTAAGGTACAGTAGGAGCAGCAAGTGCCTCCAGGCTTTGCACACATGGACCATCCGCTCACGCAGCGAGGGCTTTGCTGTGCCAGGTGGAGTGGATTAGGGAGTGGAAAAATGGGCCTGATCCAAATTTGTGCTCAATGTGCTTTCAGTGGCTCAGTGGCCCTTGAGGGTATCTGTCCACACTGTGCTCAGCATCTCACAGGAGAAGGCTGACTAAAGCTTTGACATTGCTCTATTAGCCTGATCCTCGCCTTTGCCTGACAGTCTGTGCGTAAGTCAGGCGACTGAAATATACGTCAAAGAGGTTTCCTGCTACGTCACTCCACACCTAAAGCATATCCTGCATAGATATCAGTAGAACGTTTTTAGTGTCTGAGGATTTTTAATAGTCTGAATGGCATCTTCCCCAATCTGTACACAAGCTCAAATTCCCCTCCCTTAGTGTTCAGGGTCTAACTGGAGCAGACATCCCCAAATGCACAAAAGAGAACAGAAGGGACTGTCCTGTTGTTACTGCAATGTCCTCAGTGGGAGTAAGAACTGTACTGATCAGCAGTAACCATAGAATGGCCTCAGTTTGAACAGACCTCCAAGATCATCTCGTTCCTAATCCCCTGCCCTAGGCAGGGACATCTCTTACTAGACCTAGTTGCCCAGAGCCCCATCCTACACGGCCTTGAACTTACAGGGAAGAGGTATCCACAACTTGTCTGGGAAACTTAGCTCTCCCTTCCCAGCTCTTATAAATCCCTGATGGTATCTAGGTGAAGTACCTAGATGATTTGGTTAACTGGACTAACTCATTGAGAGGTTACAGCACCTCCAGAAGGCAGCAAAATCCGTAACTCCCTGGATGTCTTTCCCCTGAGTATGCAGAAGGTTGCAGTTTGCAGCTAGAGTGATTTGGGGGCTTGGCTAAATCTGGGCTAATCTTTCCTCACCATCTGCTTTTGGCAACACCTTTTCCTTTCCAGGATGCTCCCTTCAGCAATAGTCCTGTGTCCATACTTTCGAGTGAAGGAGAGGCCAAAAAATGGGCTGGAAAGAAATAAGCCTTGACAAGTGAAACCTTTTATTTTAGGGTCTCGAAAGTGGTCACATAAACCTGATTTTATTCCCCCAGGTTGGAAATCTTATGAGCTGCTGTTTGGCACAATGTTCTCTTCTTGTTGATTAAATACCTCATTAGTTTGGGATGTGGGATGTGACGGGGATGGCTGTTGTCAAAATGAATCATTATGAAGCAGGTAGATCTCAGGATGAGAGCTTAAAACTTCCACGTAACTTGTTGACATTTCTTCTTCACTCTCGGAGGAACTGGATTTAATGGTAAGTTTATCCATCGTGTGCTTGACCTCGTGTCTGGTCTCCCCAGCATGGACCAAAAAAATCAATGGCAAGATTTTAATCAGCTCTAATAAGTTCACAGAAGAGAATCATTTAACAAAGCCCCTGTGTTGTATGTGTTTGCGCCGTGGTTCCAATTGATTATCTGTGCCAATTATTAACTATGAATCAGGATTGGAGGGACAATAATTTGTGTTTGGTCAACTTTGTTCTTTCCGAGATTTTTTAGATTATAACATCAGCAGCCTTGTCTGCACCCCCTCCTTCTGTTGCACCATTTAATTGTGAAGCTTCCTTCCTAAATGATCTGTGGTAATTTTTTTTCTCTCTATTTTTCATAAGGTAGAGCAAAAACAGGCTGGTTTTGGAGGAAACAAAAGGTCTCTTATTAGTCGTGACTCCAAGCAACTTCAGCTCAGAATGAGGGACTAGAAAGTACCTTGAATGGTCTGTGCATAGATTAAAGGCACCTTTCACACACAGCCCTGCGCTTCCGAGGTAAACAATTTAAAAACAAAAACTTCAAAAACCACACAGTGTTATACAACGCTGAGAGTTAGTATTTTTAAGTAAAAAGAGGCCCATCTGGGCTCTGCTGAAGGCTAGCAATTAGCTTGCACTGCTAGAAGTGGCAGGCGGACCACTAGTAACACCTCAGCGGTTGTCTTTGCTCTTTCACTGCTGCTGGGTCCACCAGGAGGATGTCATCGACCACGACAGCTACAAAAACGTGAGCTCCTTTCTGAGCAGTAGCACGCTTAGCTCCTCAGCTGCGTGCTTAGCGGAGAGCAAGCTCGGTAGAAGTGCCTGGTTAATTAAATCTTACTTGCTTCCTTTTATAGGGTAATTGCACCACGTATAAGTTGGATCCTAATGTTTTTCAAGGGGGTGTTTCCTGAAAGCACAGCTCCTTAAGACTGAGTTTATGAAAAAGAAGTGTGAGGTGGAAGAGCTGCCTTTGTCTCAGGTTGCTCCATGGCTGCCGATTGCAAAGGCATCTCCAGTGGGTTTCCACCACACAGGGGATGCACGCTCAAGCAGGAAGGGAAATCACAGGGAGAGGTGGGACATAGATTCTGGTCTGTTAATGGTCTTGCATCTCTAGGCTGTAGAATGCAAATTAGAACTTACTGCTGTAAATCTTCTGTCTACAAAAGAACCGCCTGGACCTAGCAGCCGCCTCTGTCCTGTGCAGGTCTCCTAAGAAGCCATAATTCAGGGTGATAATAACAACAAATGATGCTAATATGATAAGCCTTAGCTCTGCTGCTCCTGGGAATATTTGGGAGGGAGCAAAGCTTGTTCAGCCCGTGGAATGTAGTCTCAGTCCTCCTGAGGTTGTTCCACATGTGGAAAAGGGATGCTTGAGTGTTCCCATCCTACGACGATAAAGAACTCCACCTTCTGCCTGTTGGCAGTTTCATAGGCTGACGGCCCTGCTGGAATAGAAACAAAAATTGTTTCTCATGCTTCTCCAGTTTCCCCATGGTCTTGTTTTGGAGCTTTCTCTAGCAGCCCCATCGCAGGCAATGTTGATCATTCACCACTGCTCTGCTGGTTGCTTAGGTCACTCTTCAATGAATGATGAGCAGACTGTGAGAAATGAGAGACTGGATGTTAGAGCATCTCAGTAAGCTGAGTGTTTAGCAGCTAGGCTGACAATAGGAGCTACTGTGCCAGATTTCAGACCCTGATAACCCTTAGAAACTCGGGCTGTAGCTCTGAGAGCTTCCAGATACTAGCAGTGCCTTGACCACTTGGGACCATGAGAGATGATGGTGATTCCAGGCCAGCAGAGAGAGCTCTTGATATACACTCCTGGCTGAGGCCATTGTGAAAGCACATCATAGCCATTTCCATGGCAACTGTTTTTGATGGACTTCAGGGCAGTAGGGAACCAAAGACTAAGTTGACTTAGGGCAGGGTAAGAAAAACTGTGGTTATAAATATTGTATAAGTGCACTTGGGCCCCATTTGGCTGTGCTGGGTGCATGTGGGGAGGTACTCACACATGTGGTGAGTGAGGTAGTGAGGTGAAGCTTGAACTAAGCCACTGCTCATAACACTCATCTTGGTCAGGACCTAGATTTTCCCTGCTGCCAAATATGGGGCTTCACTTCGGTGGCTGTTCTTCACCTCTTCTATCACTTTAGGGACATGAACAATTAAAATCCATAAATGAATACTGTATGCCAGGAGTTTCTCACCTAATCATGTTCTAGGAGTCTTCCGTGGGTATGTGAGCTTGGGAGATCAGCAGTACAAGTCAGCACAGTGATGAGCTTTGGAGAGTACAGCTCAGGGATGCTCTACTGTCAGTGGGCTTGCAAAAACCCAAGGTCTAAATAAAATGTCTTGGTGAACCTGTGGCAAAACCTGTGTAGCAGCAGTGTGTATCCAGGCAGAGTGGGTCAGACGCTGATAGGGAATTGTATTAATCTGTTTTCCTGTGAACGTCCCATTCAAGAGGGAGAAGCAGCGCCACGTGGCAAACAAGCATGGATTAAGCACAGCTTTTATTCCACTCCTGAAAACAGCTCTGGATGTATTGTTGGTTTAAAGATAATTGGAGAGGGCTTGTGGTGGTCCCATCAGAGGCAGAAGAATGATTCACTTTCTCCTGCTGAGCAGTGTCTAATGCCTCCAGCTTTAGGGTTGCTCTCCAAGAGACAGGATGCTTGGTCGGGATTAGCAGTAGCAGTATTAGCACCGGGGAGGAAAGGTAAACAAACAAGCTTATTTCTCAAAGCAGGTGAACTTCTCACAGACAGCTTTTTATAAAACAGCTGTTCAGGACAGAGCAGAACCCAGTCAAGCTTTGTTCTTGCCTCGTCTTCTCCACTGAGATTAGTCTGAAGCTCTGGCGTGAACACACCAAGCACTGTGCTGCGGTGAGCCGAATCCGGGTGCACACGCTGACTTGGAGGCTTCTGGTGTGAAGGAAGTGGTGCTTTTCTAGCTAATGATTCAGAAATCAGACAGCGGGCCATGTGAAAATGTGAACCCATAGAGCATCTTGAACACCTGCTTTTCATCAGGCACGACCTGTACTACCAACACAGGCTGGTTGGAGGCTCTTCCTACCGGCATTTATCAGCAGCACTAAATCACAGCCACAGCCCTACCACTCTCCTTCTCATGTGGTTGCCTCTGACTCGGGATTTATCATTCCCATCCCCACCTTTTTCTGTTTGGCATTCTGGAGTTATTTATTTATATCAGGCGAGACAATTGCAGTGTTTCACGGGTGGTCGCAGTGGAATGCTAAAGAGGCAGGACCAGGTCCCACAGGTACCGCGAGACGGGGAGTTGATTTGGCCGAATCTACGTGACTAATATTTAATATCACCATATGGAGCTGAAGTCTTCCCCAGGAGTTTATCACTAATTCATCTAAGGGTGACTTTTGTTGTCAGTGTTAAAGTAACACCAGGCTTCTCTTTCTTCTCTTCTTTTTTCCGTGTTGCTCTGCTTTTTGTTTTTTCTCCACTTTTCGTGAGCTGCTCAAGGCAAACAGAAATATTAATAGAACTTCTTTAAAAAACAAAAAAACTCTCTGGTTTAAAAATTAAAAAATCTGGTTTTTTATTTTTAAAATATAATTTTTGTCTGCAGAAAGATTGTTCTTGTACCTAGGTGCGTGAATGGAAGGCGTGTAATGTGGTCACGGGGGGAAAACCGCTCGCTTCCTCCCCTGCTTTTGTGAGATCAGTTGCTTAGCTGTGAGCTCTTATTCTTAGCAGAGACGGGGAATACGTTCTGTGTGAATAACATCTTCTATCAACGGATTTGTGCTTTTTTTTGCTGTTTGCTGAAGTGTTTCATGAGTTGTTATTTGCCAGCTGGATTCTTTAGCTGGCTGTTTTATGGGAATCAATTCAAGCCTCCAACATACGGTGAAAGTGGTTCACTTTGACCCTTCACTTCTTGTAAACAATTACCAGGTTCCCAAAGTTGTGTACAAGCACTTCAGATCCCTGGTGTGTCTCACCAGCTATAACTGACCAATCCTCTTTCTCAGGTCAGGACCTCTTGGTGTACTTGGGAATAAAGTCTCTCCCTCGCCATTCTTCTGAATGAACGCCTCCTCTTGCTCCTTCCTCAAAGGACCAGTACCTTTGGTGCTGTTTATTGCCAGAACCCCACTGTGCTGGATACCTTGAAGAAGCAGGAACGATCTCTGAATTCTTACAGCCAAAGCATGTCTCTAACATGTTTGCTTAGGCTTTTAAGCCAAGAGCTGCCTCCTGCTTGACAACTTGTAGATCCTTCTGCTTTCTCTGTTGCCCTCCCCGAGACAGAACCATTTTCTGATGGCCAGCCCAGGATAAGCTCTTCCCTCTTGCCTATTCCTTGAGTTTTTCCCCCTGTGGGAGATTTTTTTTTTGACAAAGCACACACCCCCCCTTTGAGGAAATACCTTGTCCAAGCATCAGAGAGGCAACCCAGGGTCAGGAATCACAGGCAGGGGCAGTGGCTACGCTCAATTCTTGTTTCTCTCGATTGCTGCATAGTGTGAGAGTGATGAGGGAAAGATTGATGCAGTGGCAAGCACAGTTCAGGTTGCACACCACTTGTTCCCTGAGAGCCCATTAAAGGGAAGATTTAGATGCAGCAGTAGTTGTTGGGATGACTGGAGAGTTAAATCCACATGGAGGACAATTAGCAGTTCCTAGTGAAGCAGAACCTGCTGTGCAGTGCACGCTGTCATGCACAAGGTTTCTTTCCCTGTCCTTTGGAGACTCTTCTCACCCAAACCACCTTCTTCCTCTCTTCTTCCTGCAAAATAAGATGGTAAATGTCAGCCAGGGAGAGATCCTTGATGCTGTGCAGTCCATCAGATCTGAGCTACACCGCATCCCTGCTTCTTCCCGATAAGGTCTAGCACTGTATGCAAGATTGCTAGTGTTTTGCACTGAAGTTGTTTCTAGGTGGCTACTGCTTTGTCCACCACCTAACCATACAGCGAGGGGAAAGGGATTCAGTGGGCTATGGTGAATTAAAAAACAAGAAAATTAGAAATACAGAAGCCCAAAGCATCATTTATTAGCTGTGTGCTTTTTCACCATCATGGGCAAAGCTCTTCTTGTCGTGCTCAGACACTACCAGAAGCAGCACTGAGCCATCCAAGCCTGGCTACTGTCATGTCATGAAATGAGAAGGTAGTTACAGATATTCAATAGCACTAGCTTCTAAGCAATAGTCTATAAAGACTCAAGCAATTAAGTTTCATGCAGTTTCATCCCCAGTATTGGCACTGCCCTGCATGCAGAGATGAAATCACCTTTACTTTTCCTACCTGAATATAAAATAGTATTATTTTTTTCCCAGCAGAATGATTCTGAACCAGGTTTTGCCAGTTTCAGTTCTGGGGTTAACTTCTTTCCACAAGTTTTCACCTGTATGTTACACACATGCTGCAATTTAAACTCCACTTTACCTTCATTTTTGTGTAGGAATGCTTTTCAATTTCTTTTCTGTTTTCCCTTAACGATCAGAAATGTCATACAAGGTTGGTAAAGAAACCCAAGGAGACTGTTATTAGATGATAGCGTTACAGATCAGCAGCTGTGTAGAATCTGCCTTGAACTCTGTTTTAAAATTCATTCCAAGGGCAGAATTTCTCTTTAATACTTCAGTCTTTAAGTCTACAATTTACCGCCGAAGCTAAAATACATCACATTGTAAGGACTTGCTTGACTTGGCCCCTTGCTCAATTTGTTGTCTTTCTTGAGCACATCTAGTCCATCAGCTTTGAAGGTCATGAACCACTGCTCTGAGATACCAGCCAGCAACCAACAACTGGCCCTTAACTACCTGGTTTGTATTGGCAAAGCTGACAAAACAGACCAGGCAACCTGCCCCAATATTCACGGTGCGTGCTTGATGCTGGATTTCCCATGGTTGTGGACCAGGAGAACGTCATCACCTCCACACAACTACACAGATTCTAGCCCAGTGATCAACTTAATTTGTTTAAATGTAACCACACTGCAAGCTCCTGATTTACGTGAGCTTGTACTTGCAGTCCTATCAAATGATTTGGGACAAAGCAGAAATTGCCTTAGATGCTCCTGTTCTTTGAAGGGATTTGAATTTGTGATTCATTTTATTTCTTCAATTAATTGATTTGCTCGTACATCTTCAAAAACTTCATTGCATGCTCAAAGAGTCTGGGTTAGAATTTTAAGGACAGAAAGCTGTGTCCTTCACATGTCTTTAAGAAATTGAATCTTACTTAGGCACAGGCGAGAGCGATGGACTTGTGGTTTTTATCCAGGAATATGATAGACAACGTGATTGAAAAACAGCAGAAATTCGGTGGTTCCATCAATTTATTCCCCTTAGTGAGCGGCTCAGTTACTATTTTACACCAGTGACGACCTATTTTCAGGTGTGTGGTCCCACTGCTATCACAGTATTACCAGGGTTGGAAGGGACCTAATAGATCATCAAGTCCAACCCCTACCACGGAGCTCAAGGCTAGACCATGGCACCAAGTGCCACGTCCAATCCTGCCTTGAACAGCTCCAGGGACGGCGACTCCACC
>JAOXOE010000705.1:11413107-11423328 GCA_028565055.1 Phoeniculus purpureus | reverse complement strand
CTCCAGGGACGGCGACTCCACCACCTCCCTGGGCAGGCCATTCCAGTGGCCAATGACCCTCTGAGTGAAGAACTTTCCCCTCTGTTTGCGCTGAGCAATGTTTTGAACCTATCCAACTTCTGTCCAACTACACACTACCTTCAATACCCTCACACTGTCACTCTCACACCTTAAAATCTCTACCTCCTGCACCAGAATTTTGCAAGACTGATTTCTACCTGAGGACGCACCGTGGCTAGTCAGTACTGCCGGGTAGCATGCCTGTAGAATTACATTTCTATAAAATCCTACATTAGTGTGTCTCTATAAAACGTTCCAGATTTATGTCTCTCTATCGCAGTTTACGCCGACGTCTGCGATGCTTTATTATAAACAGTCATAATTACGATGATAGTAAAGCAGCAAACGAATTCCAAAAAGCCTGGAAATTAAACCGTCAGCCACCAGTTTGTTCAAACGCTACACAAACCACGCTTGTCTAACAGCGGTTCTGCGCAGAACAGACCCTGTCTCAATTCACTGGCATTCAGGTTACTCTTCAGACTGTTTTTTCCCCCTCTCCTTTTGGCTGGGGTTAATATTCAGCTGAAATGTTCTGTTGCTTAGGAACCATTGTTGTCATGCTGGATTCATTAATGCTGTTTCCAGTTTGCTCCCAGGAACCTTGTTAGATAGTTTCCCACTTTTATCCTAATTAACAGTTACCTGGCACAAAAAAAAAACCCAAGAAAAAGTCCTTCAGTAAAAGGGCAACTCTGCTTATCCTTTGCCAGTCCTTCTCGTTCAGCCTGTGAGGAAGCTGTAGTGTTTGTGACCTCAAGCTCCTGTTTCTTTTGCAGTAAATTACAATATCCTTTGAGCAAAACAAATATAATTATCCAGTTGGTCCTGACACCGTTAACTGTCGAGATGGTTGTGCAGGCTTGTCCCCCGGGCACTGGGTGAACTCAGCAGCTTGATTTCAATCCGGGCTAGTGTTTCACCCAGTGTTGATGGGGTTTTTGCCAGAGCTGCACAACACACGGCAGGCTGGGGCTTGTGGTATGGCCAGAAAGGCTAAGCAGTGGCGTGCACAGAGCCAGTGGGTTGTAGAACCCAGCAGCTGTCCATGAGTCCCACCCAGGGGAGAAGAGGCATGTCTGAAAGGTGGCCAAATGGTCCCTCCTCCCGAGCACCTCTGAAGTAATCTGTAAGGGTCCTATCTCCTGTCACACAGAGAGATCTTTTGGCTGTTCCACTCTGCAGGTGTTTAGCATGTGGTTCAAATTTTCCTCTACTCATGGGTGCTTGAATGCCAAAGGGGAGGCCAGAGTGTTTGAGTGTTTTCATTCTAGACCTGAGTTGCCATCTCAAATGCATCAATAGACAAATCGTTGCTGACACATAACTGACTGCATATCTTTCATCAAAGATTGAGAGTTCTAAGGTCTTTGTGATGATAAGGAGGCTCTGCTTTCAGAAGACTTCTTTCTTCAAGTCCTGCTTATCAAGAATTTAGGGGGGATTTTCTGTGCTGACCCTGCAGCAGTATTTGCCCCAGTGTTGGGCCAAGATCCAGTGGCTGGGAAAGGGGAAACCATGAATATCCTTGAGTTTTTTCCCCTAATGCTTTAACATAATTCAGAAACAGAACCTTTTCTAATTCAAAAAAGAGGGTGGAAGGGGTAATGGATAACTTAAAATATGTGTTGATTGCTGCTACTCCTCCCACTCCCATTTTGCATGCAGAGTGCAGAAATGCCGAGGCAAAGGTGTTTCCATGGTGTTTACCGCTTAGACCTCTACAGTCAATATCCCGCCCTGCTAATAGCAAAGAGCGTGTTAGCATGTGATTTTCAGCCAAGATCTGCAAACCTGAAAGTGCTGAGAGTATTAGCCAAGGATCTGAGTAAAGAGCTGAATTTCAGGATGCCTGTGCAAGCCTCCCGTGCCCCCAAGATACGGATGTCTTCACACTGCTGATAAAGAACCTTGGTTTTTCTGTGCTGATTGCTCAGGCAGAGCTGCTGATGTCACAAACATTTTATTTATCCCAACCCTGATTAGATTTACCAATATTTAGCAGCCAGATGCAGAATTAAGAGATCTTAAGTGGTCAGACCTAATTAACAATTTGTCTTTAACATTACCCTGTTAATTGTTTTGCTCTGCTTTAAGTAGTCGATTCAAATTATTTTAAAATTCGGTTAAATAAGGAATCACAGAACACTAGAGACTGGAAGGCACCTCGAAAGATCATCTAGTCCAATCCCCCTGCCACAGCAGGATCACCTAGACCAAGTCGCACAGGAACACATCCAGGTGGGTTTTAAACGTCTCCAGAGAAGGAGACTCCACAGCCCCCCTGGGCAGCCCCTTCCAGTGCTCTGTTACCTTCACTAGGAAGAAGTTCCTTCTCATATTTATATGGAACCTCCTGTGTTCCAGCTCACACCCATTGCTCCTTGTCCTATCACTAGATGACACTGAGAAGAGCCTGGCTCCATCCTCCTGACACCCACCCACCCTTCCTATATTTCTAGCTACCAGATAATGAATCGGACAGGAGGCTATTCTCAGCTTCTCATGTCTTTCTTTTTTTAAGGCTGTTTTTGCCTTAATGCAGCTGTTTTTAATAGAGCATCCTGAAACGCTCACAGCTGTCAGTGTCTAACGAGCCTCTAGCGTGCCATTTCACACTATCACTTCATGTCATCGAAACATGTCATTACCAAAAAAACCCAGTTTTATTTGTACGCTTAGGAGTATTTCTGGCATCCACATAACTCATGTCTGTCAGCGTTTATTGTCAGGGGGTTTTGTACACAAAGGTTTTGTGGGGAGAGATACACACACACACACATATATACATGTGTTTTACGTTTCTTATTGTTAGGGCTCAGTAGGGGATGAGCCAACAAGAAGCTCTTCTGAACTGATAATTATCACGGTGAAAGAATCTGTATGGCTCGATTGCACAAGGTCTTGTGCGAGATTTCTTGGTCCTTGGAAATAGAAGGGAGGGAAAAGCAGTTTGATTCCTCACAAGAATGAATCTGCTCACAAATATAAGAGCTAGATAAAACCTCCGTGTACATTTGCTGTAACTATTTCTTTTAAATTGCATCCGAGAGATTTGTTAAACAAAACGTGCCTTTCATTTCTCTCAATGATAATTTCGGATATACAAATAAAAGTAGTTCTAAAAACCAGAGGAATAAGAAAAAGCAAAGGAAAAGCCAGATTTTCCAAAGAGCAACATCTCCTATTTCAGCGTGGCACCGAAGCAGCAATCTGCACAGAGCACTTAGCCCTCAGCAGAAACCACTGCTGTGGAGTTGCCGGTGCAACTAGACTCCTCAGCTGGCTGCCCTGAGAGCGTGGGGCTTTGACCACGTTTGAGAAACGTGGTCCCTCTTCTGTTACTAAGAATTCGGCTTAAAAACGTTGTATGCATTCAAAAATTATCAATAACTGTCATTGTAATCCTTTGCTGGTCTTCCCTGCAGCCCAGGTGGGGTGTGATGTGGCACCCTGGAGTCTGACAGGCGTGGACTTGACTTTTAAGTCACTGAAGTGGCTCTTTATTCTCATCTCAGCGACAAGATGCCATCTCGTCATGCAGATCTCAGGTGTCTGGCCCTTCTTGGAGGAAATGTCACTGGGCCTGAGCCCTGGACCTGGTGGAAGTGACAGGACTGCCGCTGTCCATCCCATGGCATCATCACAGATCTCTCAGGCACCAAAATCTTTGTTAGCTTTTTCACAGCATCCCTGACATTGCTGCAAATGGTCTGACCTGACCACAGAGATTGACATGGAAGGAAGAGGGGCTCTTCCTGTGTTTCACAGTATCTAGTACAGTCCTTTGCCAGTCTGGGACAGGAACCATAGGTGGACATCACAAACAAGAGCAGCAGCTTGGGAGGAAAAGCTGGAGCAGACATGGGAGCCTCAACCAAAGTAGTGTTTGCTGCTTGTGGCAGCAGCATCACATCTCACGTAGGCATTTCACACTGTTTTCTTCTCTGGAGTAACATAATTGGGGTTTGAATAGGGCAACGGAGGCTTTGTGAAAAGGTCTCACCGCTGAGATGACAGCAAACAGATGTTAAATGACTGAGTTCTCTGGGCACCCAATGCCTGGGCACCTCCAGCTTGGGAAGACCAGCTGCTCTGGGTTCAAAAGACAATCAGTAGAAGACAGCCTGTGCCACAAAGGAAAAGGCACACTTACACTCTCACACACTCATCAAAGAATTACAGGGGCCTCATCATGCTGGAAAAACATGCTAAGAAAACAGCCATAGTAGATGTCTTGGAGCCCAAAGGTCTTCTGTGGACACACACGGGAGCTCAAGCTGCAGGGAGGCAGCAAGCTCGTTCCCTGGTCAAAATGGGAAAGGAACCAAAGCCATTAGACACTCTGGATGCCTTGAGATTTCCAGTGACACTTCTCAGTCAGAGAAGTGTCAGAGGACCACATCAAATTGTGGAAGGAGTTATTTGTTTCAGGAGACGGACAGGCTGAGCTGGGCAATGCATTTGATCACACAACCTCTTCTTTGATGGTGAGCAGTTGCTCTCAGCCTGTACGGAGCCAATGTTTCTGCGTCAGGCTTGGAAAAGGGCATGTGTGCCCAAAGGGCTTGTCCATTTATTTCAGCTCTGGTCTCTCTCTCTCAGTGAACCTTACCTCCCACCACAGCTCCCACAGTTCTCATGCCGTACATGGATTGTCACCAGAGATTTAAGAGTGGGAAGATGTGCTCCACCAGCCCTCAGAGTGGGTCGGAGTTGGGATTCACTCTGGCAAAGAGCAGCTCTTGTTTGAAGGTCTGTCTCTCTACAACTGAGAGAGAACTGGTAGTTCAAGGAGGCAGCAAAATCATGGGCATGTTTATTGGAATTACAAATAGCTTCATACAGACGGGTTAGCCTGGTCACTGGGAATTTGTATGGGTAATTACGGACTCATTATTATCTTCCCTGCAGGGAAGACACATGACCTAGTAGTCTGAGGAAAAAGTTGGGCGCCAGGAACTCCTGGGCTCTAATCCCAGCTCTGACACTCCCTTCTCTGGCCCCAGGCAAGTGACTTAACTTTGTGCCTTGGTTTCTCCGTCTGTAAAATAGGGATAATATCTCTGAAGAGTGTTGTGAGGATTAATTAGATAATGTTCACTTAATGCTTTGAAGATATGAAATGTGAAATCTTATTATGCAGCTTGGAATGCTTTCCAGGCTCTTTTGATTTCTGACCGCACGCTTTCATTAGATCTCCTCCTTCCCCGCGGAGGTGGATTCGCTTGGGAGCCACCCCAGCTAATTTGGGACTTGTTTTTTTCCAATAGCTTGGAGCGGTTCCCAAACACTGTGACTCAGACCAGCTCACTGGAGAAGCTGCCTCTGACACCTGACCCTGGCTGGGGAACGCCTCGGTGTGCTCTGGCTTTTGGGAGACAAGTCAGGGAGTGGCTGGAGTCAGGATGAATCAGGTTTAACTGTCTCTAATGAAGCTAGAGATGGATTTTGCCCTCTGGCCTTCTCCAAAAGCATCTGCAGTTCTGAGATTCCTGTCTGACCCAGGATGCGAGAAGCAGCTCTCTCGCTGCCGCCCTGCCAAAGGTGCAAATCCTTTCTTAACATCTGGTTAGATCATATTTTTGTCTCAATATGGGTATACGAGACAAGTGAATGTTAAGGTTTTTTAAGGAATGAAAGCATCTCCTCAGTCGTTCCCTTTGTGTACAGTCAGCTTCCTTAGAAAAGCGATTCCTTGGGAAAATGTAGACTTCTACAGCGCCAAGGCACAGCAAGGTCGGTTGTTGTATATAAAGCTATAGCCAAAGCAAAGCTTGTCCCTCAAGTCTACTTTTCTATTCAGTAGGTGGTCCTATCACTCTGCTCCGTAGTGGGAAGCTGCCTCTTCCCACACTGTGTTGTGCTTCACACTGTCATCCAGCAGTGCTGGAGTGGCGGCAGCTGAGGTGACAGGGACAGGTGGGAGTGAAGTGGATGCCATGGCCACCCCAACCGCCAGGACTGCTGGCAGGAGCGCTGGGCTGAAACGTGAGAAGTTTGCCCAGGAGCAGCGCAAGCTCCGACACAAGCATCGCCTCAGCCGCTCGGTAGGAGCGAAGTCTTCGCCTGAAGCGATGCTGCCTGGAGACGCCGCAAGGGTTTCGCTCAGCTACTCACAAGCCAGAGCTCCCTCGCGTGGAGAAAACACGCAACTACAGCGGCGGCGCGGGGACCCCGCTCCCCGCGGGTCACGCTGTCCCCGGCCGCCGCGCACGGGCAGCTGAATCAAAGCGAAAAACTGCAGGAAGGACTAAACAGGATGGAAGGAAGTGATTAAGTCCTGTAGCTCTCAGATTTTAAGTCCTTTGCTAACAGGACCTTCCTTAAGGTGGACAAACTGCTCAGGAACCAGCTCCCAGCACTGCCAAGTGTAGAATAGCCGCAGAATCGCTGGATTGTTGCTGCATTTTGAAGTAGCCCACATTTGTTTGCTCATCCCCTACCGTGAGAGTGAAATCCACGTTCAGAGAGAAGTCCTTTCTGCTCACTGATGGTCTCCTGCCATATCCTGAGAAGTTTTGCTGGGGCACCATGTTCACTAAACCATGTTTTCAAGCAACGAATCTACGTGTTTTTTGAACACCTCCAGGGATGGCAACTCCACCACCCATTCCAATATCTGACCTCTCTTTCAGAGAAAATAATTTTCCTAATGTCCAGTCTAAACCTCCCCTGACACTACTTGAGGACATTTCCTTCCACGCTGTCGCTAGCAACTTGGAAGAAGAGACTGAACCCCACCTCTCTGCATCCTCCTGTCAGGGAGCTGTAAAGAGCAAGAAGGTCTCTCCTCAACCTCCATGTTTCTCCACATGCCATGATGGACACTGACACCCATCACAGCAGCTGCAGTTTGATCCTGGAAGCATGGCCGAGGCTCATGGGCTTTCCAGTACTTGACCTTTGGCTCACCTGTCCTCCAAAGGCTGATACCATGTTAGGCACATTCCCTGCAGACACATGTGCAGGATGCTGTAGTCAGCAACCAGGTACAGGAGTAATTTGTCTGTCGAAAGCAAACCTGTTTCTTTAGCCAGGCTGTGATTACATCTGCTATCTGCTAAGTCACTGAAATCTCTTGGAATGAGCATATGGGAGAATTATTGTAATTGGGTCTAAGTAGTGCTCAAATTAATGTAAATATGACGCACCAGCTTAATAATTAAAGTTGTCAGGCATGGGTTTTATTTGGAGTTTGAATTGGGCTCATGCTTGAACTTGCTGATTTGCCTGGAAGCTCACAAGGCTGAGCTCAAAAGGCAAAGTGTTGTGGGAAGGCTGAAAACAGCAAGGCAAAGGGCTCTTCTGCTCTGCTCTGCAGACATTTTCTCACTCCGTCCGCAGCGCAGCTCTCTGGGTGCTTTGCATTCTCTGCAGTAATGCTTTCGTTTCATTTATGGGGGAGTCTCACGTGGCAACTACAGCCCCTTGTCATGGGTTGACACAAAGGTCATCTTTCTCTAAGCTGAACTTCACAGGAGGACCTTGGAAGAGCTTCATCATGTCTCAGCCCATCCAGCTGCAGAGCCGGGCTTATGGCTGGAGTGGACTGGCTCTGCCCAGGGTTACGCAGGCACCTCTCCAGCGAGCAGCGTTAGCAGAGTTTATTCCCTTGGGAACCAGTCTCACGAGCTGGGAGCCACTAGGCTGGGCTTGCGTAACCACGTATTTTGTCTTGAATGACCCCAGGAATGGCAGCCTGGTCAAGCTCTGCTATCTGTGGCCTCAGAACAGGATGCCTGAGGAGGTACCATTTAGGAAACAAAATGATGCATTCCTATGAATACACCAGCCTAGCATCTGGCTCCAAGTCCTTTCATTTTCACGACAGGCTTAGAAAGAAGAGGCTCAGGTTCAGGTTTCAAAGTTGAGAAAATACACTAAGAAGAGTAAAATTGTTCATTTGGAGAAAAAATTTGCTACACCGACTGGACCACACCTTCAACACACACAAGTCCAGTTAAAAGCAAGAAAAAAAGGTGCCTTCCAACCTACCAACCTACTCCCTTGGACACCGTTCTCCTTCTTTTCCTGGGCCATTGGTGTGTTTAAGTCATTGGCGTAGGTGATGCGTGCACTTGTCCGAAGCGCCTCCCTGCACAGCCTGCTCAGCGGGGAGCACCGGTGAGCTCCCTCTGTGGTCTGTTCCAGGGTGCTGCTCTCTTCTTCAGCCTTCCCTACGCTAGTGACCTGCTCTGTGTTAGTGGCACCGAGGAGCCCTGCAGAAAACCCGCCGATGCTCACACGCTTCGTAGATACATGTGAAGGGGAAAAGAATTATTCTCGATCATCCACGCCAATACTTCAGCATGATGTGAGGGTCCTACCTTGTCCTTGATCTCTCCTGTGTCGCGTGAAAGCCCTGAGTGCCTTCATAACGTGTCTGTGTCTACATGGCACGGGACTGTTGTTGCTCCCGGTGACACTCTTTGAGAGGCAGAAACTATCAAACTATCAGTGTCAAAGCTGACCGAAACAACTTCTTCCTCTGGGGAATTTTCTGTCAGCAACAGAGAAGGCAGAGAGAGACGGATATGTCACCTAATTTCCTGGGAACTGGTGTGGGCAAGTATCTTTACAGCAGCTCAGCAGCACATTCCAGGCACTGACCTAGAAACACCTTCTAATGGGGTGAACTCCAAGCAGCTTGGGCACTGCTAGGGGGGCACGAGCGTATTTGGGGCAAAATCCTGCTGCCAGGCACTTGCAGACTGGGTTGGCACAGCCAGCTGCACTCACAGACAAGGTGGATTTTTTTGGCCTCTTGGTGTGATGGAGTGTATCGTCACTGTGAAGAAAGCTGGCTTGGACAAGGTGTCTGCCCTGTCTTGCTCCTTGGGGGTCTGTGGAGCTTGGTCTGCAGAGACCCCTGTCTCCTCCCAGCTGGGGTTGAATTTGGAACAAGCAAACAAGGTATGATGACACAGGAGAAGACCCAAGTCCTTCCCCACAGTGTTATTGACATTGCTACAAGCGTGGGATGAGGTCTCCATCCAGCCTGCTAGGGGTGCTGAGACATACGGAACAGGGACAAATTGTCCCAGGAAGGAAAGGGCAGAGGCAGAGGTGGCACGGATGGGCCATGACAGCAGTGAGACTGTTCTGGTGGCTTCAGTCTCCTCTGCTTCCTGAAATGACATTACAGCACTGGCATTTGCTGAGATGTTTGGCAACGTGTCCCTGGTAGCTCATGAAAAGGCTTTGTACGAGGGGACAGCGTAGGCTGCCTCGCCGAGAGGCTGCCTTCCCATAACACCAATTAAGTATAATCTCAGCAAGTCAACTGTCTTTTTCTGGAGCTGGAGCCGTTTAGCCCACTCAGAGGCATTTTATGCCCTTAATGTCAAGCCTGGTGGAGCTGAACATAGTCCTTGTTTTTCCTATCTCATAGAGCTGAGATCACCCAGCTCCCATTTAGCTGCTCTTATATTTAGCGCTTCCTTCTGCAGCATCACCTCCTCCTCCTCCTCCAGGACAGCCGCTCTCATCATTCCAACACTCTTGCAAATGAAAGAGGAGCGCAACAAAGAAGGAAAACAGGTTGACCCTCATTCCCTCACTTTCTAGGCAGCTAATCATGGTCATCATTGCTGTGCAGTCCTTTCTCCTTCTGTGCAAAAGTAAATAGAATAAAAAGCATCTTTGGGAAAGTGCCCTTGGGTGCCTGGTCACTGGTGCTGAGAGCTGCTGGGCTGCACTGCTGGGTTGCGTGCTAGAGAGGCTGGCCCTGCACCTCCTGGGGGAAGAGGTGTGCTCAGGCACCCTCCCTTATTTTCATTCTGTCTGTTTTTTCCTGATAAAGCTTTCCTTATCATGCTAGCTGTGAGGGGAACGGGGTTTGAATTCGGCCCAGAAATTTGTTGTTATGATGACTTAGTGCATGTCGGCTACTAGCAGCACCCATGGTATGTTCCAGGTTTTCCACCGGTCAAGAAGAGGCAGCTCCAGCCCTGAGGAATATCTCCATGCTGAAGGAGAGGTGGACCAAAGAGAGAACAGAAGTGATGTGATATCAGCTGTATGTGCTGCTCTCAGCGAGCAGGAGCAGACCACAGCACACTGGTGCATGGGTGACCCTTAGCCTGTCCCCCACACTCCTACAGCTGGTCAGCTACAGGGCTTGTGTTCATCCCTGAGTGGAACAGGAGCTACCCATCC
>JAOXOE010000705.1:11377670-11413007 GCA_028565055.1 Phoeniculus purpureus | reverse complement strand
AAGGAGACTCCACAACCCCCCTGGGCAGCCCCTTCCAGTGCTCTGTCACCCTCACTGTGAAGAAGTTCCTTCTTATAGTGATGTGGAACCTCCTGTGTTCCAGCTTAGTAGTTTGGGTTTTTTTGCTTCAGTTTATTATCTATTTATTACCTAGTATCTCCCAAATATTTAATAAAATTAAATGTATTTTAAGATGAACTTCACAAAAAATGTGAGATCTGTGAAACAGATGTGCAGTCAGTCCTCAAAATGAAAACTACACACTAGGCTTGTACATCCTCTTCTGCTAAGAGGATCTCACCTACACATGTACAAGCGCCACATGCAGCTTCTCACTCAGCAACACATGAAGTTTCTGGAGCTTGGCAGACCACACATTTCATTCCTAGCAAGAACCTCCCATTCTGATCTAAACTGTATGGCACAACCAATTTATTGTGGGCACACAGAGCTGGAGGCTGCAACTCGCAAACAAGAGTCATTCTGCACTTTCCCAATAGCTAACATTTCCTTGGAAGGGCAGATCCATCACTGGTACGTGGGACTCCAGCTGTGCACACACAGGAGGCAAGGAGGCCAAGCAACAGAAACAAGAGCAATTCCCCCAGGACACTAGTCCCACTCTGGGGCTTGCTCCTTAGGAAAAAAATTTACAGTCTGAGAAGATGCCTGGAGGAGCAGTCAAGACAGTGCAGATTCAGCCTCCCTGTAATGAATCAGTATCACAGAACAACAGAACATTAGGGATTGGAAGGTACCTCGAAGTATCACCTAGTCCAATCCTCCCATCACAGCAGAATCATCTAGATCCAGTTGCATAGATCCCCTTATCCGTAACTTCATCGCTTTCAGGAAGACACACAACAGGATCAGGCATTGAAGGAAGCAGACCAGTGCAAGAAGTAACTTCTGATTCAGGACACCAGCAGTTGGAGAAGCAGTTACATAGGACCACTATCTGTTTAACACCACCACACCATAAAAAACATCATCCAAACATACCTGAACTTGGCTTTCTCATGAACCCAGACATATTCTGGATCTTTAAGACTCAGTCGTGCAAGATCCTTCACAGATTTTGTTTGTGTTGCAGAAAACAGCAAGGTCTGGCGTTTCTTAGGTAGATTTTCTATGATGGCATTCATTGTAGCAGCAAACCCCATGTCGAGGATTCTGTCAGCTTCATCGAGAACTGGATTCAGAGAGACAGATTTGAAAAAACAAATCCAGGTTTAGCTTTATTCATTAAAAAACAAAACAACATATTACACATCCAGGGACGGCAACTCAACCACCTGCCCACGAAGCCCATTCCAGTGCCTGACCACCCTCACTGTGAAGAACTTCTTCCTAATATCAAGTCTAAACCTCTCCTGTTGTAACTTGAACCCAGTCCCTCTTGTTCTATCACTGAAACGCAGGGACTAAAGAGAGTAGCGCAGACACAAAGCTTTAAGGAAAGGGCCTGTGTTCAATGCAATTCTTATCTAACTGTCAGGAATTGTACTCTGTGTAGCAAGCACAATTTCACAATTTATCAGCTTAATTAGCTTCTTAATTACTTCGAAGTTCCTCAAGCTATGCTAAAGATTACACACAGCTCTCAGAGGCAGGGAAATCTTCCCATTGCACTGAGATTTTTCATTCGTGGTGGACGAATTAAACATCTAGTGATAGGATGAGGGGCAGTGGGTGTGAGCTGGAACACAGGAGGTTCCACATCAATATGAGAAGGAACTTCTTCACGGTGAGGGTGGCAGAGCACTGGAACAGGCTGCTCAGGGAGTCTGTGGAGTCTCCTTCTCTGGAGATGTTTAAGACACGCTTGGATGTGTTCCTGTGCGACTTGGTCTAGGTGATCCCGCTGTGGCAGGGGGATAGGACTGGATGCTCTTTCAAGGTCCCTTCCAATCCTTACTGATTCTATGAACACACCAAGCCTGATACCGTTTTGGAAAAGTCTGTCCCAATAGGACAAGGGGCAATGGGTGTGAGCTGGAACATAGGAGGTTCCATAAAAATATCAGAAAGAACTTCTTCACAGTGAGAGTGATGAAGCCCTGGAAGGGGCTTCCCAGCGGGGTTGTGGAGTCTCCCTCTCTGGAGACGTTTAAAACCCGCCTGGCCATGTTCCTGTGTGACTTGGTCTAGGTCATCCTGCTGTGTCAGGGGGATTGGACTGGATGATCTCTCAAGGTCCCTTCCAATCCCTAACATTCTGTGAAACAATGGTGACAACACTAACAAAACAATGAATGGAACAGTCATCTGTCTTAAAATTCAAAGAGTGTCTCTAGAGGGGGCCCAACACACACACGCTGTAACGGATATTCCGTATCGTTAATTAGCACAGCAGGAAAAACACAAGAGACAGAGACAGGCCACTATTAGCCGAGACAGATGTAAAGGATGACATAGGACACTACACTCATTTTGCATTCTTACTAATTTGCCTACTTGTTCAAATCATCCTAAGGGACATTCTCAGCAATAATTTAGTGACAAAGTACACATAAGAAATTGGTTTTCTTTGTTCCTCTTTTAAATTTGTACCTGTCAACCTAAACAACCTTTTATCTACATTCCATGACACGGATAAGCTTCTAACCCAAAGGAACTGCTCCACACAATTACAAACCACAACCAAATACTTCTGAGTGCTTTAGAGTACTTGTAAAACTTACTCAGCATTTGCAGATCAGATGCGTAGAAGTATGAGGTTTCATCCATGTGCTGTAGAAGCCGTCCTGGAGTGCAGATCAGCATATTTATTTGGTGGATTCTTTCAGACTCTTCCTTGAGATCCTGAAAAGGAGTTAAAGCAATTTAGCTTTTCCCTGGACTTTTCATTTCACAGAATCGCTCTGGTTGGAAGAAGCTTTTAAAGTCATCAAGTCCAACCATTGCCACGGCACTGCAAGGTCCCTAGTCAGCACTAAATCATGTCCCTCAGCAGTAAGTCTGTATGTCTTTTAAATACTTCCAGGGATCGTGATTCTACCACCTCCTTGAGCAGCATTGCAATGTCTGGTAGACTTTTCATTGAAGACATTCTCCCCGATATCCAATCTGAACCTCCTAGCACAACTTCTGGCTGTTTTCTCTAGTCTTACTGCTTCTTACGAGGGAGACTAGACCAACCTCTAAATCACTCCAATCTCCTTTCAGGTAGCTGTAGAGAGCAGTAAGCTCCTTTTCTCCAGGCTAAACAACCCCAGTTCCCTCAGCCACTCCTCACAGGACTTGTGCTCCAGACTCCTCACCAGCTTCATGACCCTTCTTTGGACACACTCTCAACACTTCAATGCCCTTCATTTAGTGAGAGCTCATTTCCTGAACTAGGACTTAATAGAGCACTCCTTTGTGCTTCCATACAGCAAACTCCAAGAGGGGACACACCTTTCCTCCAATGATAAGGCCAGCTGAGAATTCATGATTCCTTCCAACTTTACGCAGAACCTTGAAGGTTTGATATGCCAGCTCCCGGGTAGGAGATATTATCAAAACTCCCAATCCATCCGCTGATGTCCACTGAAGACGATACAGGAGTTCCAAAGCCTGAAAAAAAAAGACAGTCATCTCGTTATAAAAAAAGTCTCAGAAGGAAAACATTATCAACAACAAAATTGTGACCAAGCCCATACTAAAAAAAGATAAAGCCCCACTAATTAAAATGACAACTTCAGGCAGTATGCACTTCACATAGTTTGATTAGATGTTAATTGTACTGATTCTAATGATACTTGTTGTGCTGAAGTTCCCCAGTGGTAAATGGCACACAGAATCATTCAATTTCAATTGAAAGTTGAGCCTAACTATCAACCCCACTCTACAAGGTCACCCCTAAACCAGATCCACCAACACTACATCTAAGCATCATTTAAACTCAGCCAGGGTTGGGGACTCAACCACCACCCTGGGCAGCCCAACCCAGTGCCTGACCACTCGCTCCAGGAAGAATTTTTTCCTGATGTCCAAGCTAAACCTACATTGTTGAAGCCCTTCCCTCTGGTTCTGTCACTACCTACCTGCGAGAACAGAACCAACATCGCTACAGTGTCCTTTCAGATAGCTGCAGAGAGCAATGAGGTCTCCTCTAAGCCTCCTCTTCCTCAGGCTTTCTCTTTGCTAGTTGGAGTTTGTTTCCACACATCAAAACAGCCCCAACTCTCTCAATCTCTCCTCATAAGATTTATCCTTCAGGCCCTTCACAAGCTTCATTGCCCTCCTCTGCCCTCGCTCCAGCACCTCGATGTCTCCTTTGTACTGAGGTGCCCAAAACTGGACCCAGTACTCAGGGTGCAGCCTCACCAGTGCTAAGTACAGGGGGACAATCACCTCCCTACTGCTGGACAGTTTGTAATCCAGGCCAGGATGCCACTGGCCTTCACAGCCACCTGGGCATACTCCTGGCTCATATTCAGCCTCCTGTCAATTAGAATCTCCCAGGTCCTTTTCTGCCAGACTGCCTTCCAGCCACCCTGCCCCACACCTGTAGTGTTGCAGGGGATTGTTGTGACCGAAATGCAGGACCCAACACTTGGCACTACTGAAAGCCATAACAACACGTTTTACTGCACAATTAAGCTTACTCTGCTAAATTCTGGAAGTTAAATCTTCATCACTTATAAGAGAATACAAATCAGATGCAGCAAAACATGACAAACTTTCCTGCTCATAAGGTTTTAAGGGAACCAGAATGAGAACAAAGTCAATTACTGCAGCTTTAACTCTGCTTATAGAACCCCTAATGTTCTGTGATTCTGTGATACTTACTGGGACAATAAATGCCAAGGTTTTGCCTGATCCAGTCTTCGCAGCTCCAAGTACATCTTTACCTTGTAAAGCCAAACCTATGGTTTGCCTCTGTATCTCGGTTACATGGCGATACTGAGCTTCCTGCAGCCCTAGAATTTGTGATGCGGGAACAGATGGGAAAATGCAGAGGAAAAGGGGGAAGAAAAAGAATTCTTTAGTTTTGTCTTACTCAGATGTATTTTTCCATTTAGAAAACACTGTGTGCACGGCAATACTTATCTAAAACGTGGTTTAAAGCTTCTCAGTGTCATCTAACCATAGGACAAGGGGCAATGGGTGTAAGCTGGAACAGAGGAAGTTCCACATCAATATAAGAAGCAACTTCTTCCCAGTGACGGTGACAGAGCACTGGAAGGGGCTGCCCAGGGGGGTTGTGGAGTCTCCTTCTCTGGAGAGGTCTAAAACCCACCTGGCCATGTTCCTGTGTGACTTGATCTAGGTGATCCTGCTCTGGTAGGGGGATTGGACTGGATGATCTTTCAAGATCCCTTCCAATCCCTAATGTTCTGTGATTCTGTGACACACCCCCCACCCAGGATCATAGAGTCCAACCATTAAATTAATTTGTTAATACAGGTGAATCCAACCAGTTGTTTTAACTCAAGGGAATGACCATTCTGGAGGAGGCAAAATCCCAATTATTTTGGGACACATATACACTAAAAAAAGAAAAGCTGAAATAAACTTTGGTTTTAATTAATAAAAAAATCTTTCTTTTGAGCCACTGCAATTTGAAAACAATCAACTAGCTTTTGACTGCTCAGAATGTTTTGTAAAATACGTGCTTTGGATTACTCTGGAGTCAGTCCTCTTTGTGATCTTCCAGAATCGCAAGCAAACAAACAAGATCACTTGTTCATGCACCTCTGCTCACGAGGGAGTCTAACCCTGAAAGCCTTCCAGCACGCTTTCACAGCTGTTAGAACTTCACATTGCTGTGGTACAATGCAGAGACGTCCAGACAGCTAGATCTTTACCAGCACTTTGTGAGGTTCACTGGCAGCACCATTTCGCACTAGTTATCCCTTTCAGCCAAAGCTGGCAAAATCACACTAAATGTTTGCAGGTGGGAAATGGAGCTTAACGACATTGTTTAGCGGAGGGCTTGGTAGAGGTAGGTTAATGGTTGGATCTAATGATCTTAGAGGTCTTTTCCACCCTAAACATTTCTATGATTCTATTGTGTGTTTAATATTTTGGCTCATGACTCTTCCCATGGCCTCAAAACAGGGTCTGCAAGTGAGAGGGAGGAGAAAGCCAAGAATAAATAGCAGCTGCCTGAATCTGTTCAAAAGACCATTTATATCCTCAGTTTCAAGATATAGTCAGTGGGTAAAATGATAGGTGATAGTGTTCGAACTTTACTTGGTCTGCAGGAGACAACTCAGATCTATAGGGCACCAGGCTTTAGAGATAGCTCCAGTCTCATTGCAACCAGAAGGTAAAACGTGGCCGGTCCTTACGCTGCTTTTCTTGTCTAGGGGAAATGAGAAGATGGAAAAAAGTGTGACAGGATAGATGGACAGAAAGAATGAGAGCAAATCCACTCCTTGGCATGGAGGGAGGGGATACGAGCATGTCTGACTAATATATCTCTAGTGGATGGAGGCTAGGAAATGTTGGCACAGAGCTACTTCCATGTGTGACTCATATTAAGAAGTCATCATTAATGAAGTGTGCCTGACTTGTATGGTTCATGTGGAAAGTCACTATTTAGGTGAAGTGGAAGATGAACCCTGAGGGATTAATTGCCTGTAATTGCCTGTTTTTTCAAGTGCCCTTCCCTGCCTCTTCAACTTGCTGAAGCCTATTTCTGAGTGAGCAGCACCAAGAACCTCATGAGAAAGGCTGGTCCTCTGAGTTGGCCAGTCCTGTCTTGCAAAACAGCTAAACACTGGTTTAGCATTTGTACAGGGAAGAAAGCTGGTCCACAGGGGAAGAAGCTGATTTTGTGGCTTAAGTGTTGCAACAGGCCCCAGGAGAAGCAGATTTAAAACCAATTTCTATTGCAGACTCACTAAAGAGGTGTGAGTTAGTTGCTCGCAGTAACACTGGGAGAATAATACTTCCCCTTACTCCTTTCCTGTCTTATTTAGATCATAGTCCCTCCTGGGGAGGAACTACAACTCAGCCGGTAGTGACTGGATCCCCAGTCACAAGCGATGCCTCTACATGTTCACACTGTTCACTCTTCCGTGCCATCCTCTACCTCTTTTTTAGCATCACATTTGCCAGCATGAGTGGGGTCATAGAGTCTGGGGCAGAGCTAGGGAAGTCAGGAGATGATCTAATCTGGACCCCATATCTGCCTACTTCTGGTTCCCGATGGGACCTTCTCTGGAAATGAGTGCCTAAGACAGTCTGCTGATCTGTTGAGAGGCTTGTGAAAAGCGAGTTGTTGTTATGTTTATATCACAAGTGGAAGTACAAGTTCATGTAAAGTCTCCTTGAAAAAGTGAGCAGAGCTTCATTTGACATCACTGGCAGGTATTTGGGTTGCTGCAGCAGCACTGCTCCAGCCAAGAGACTATCGAGTGATTCATGCCTGTCTCTCTATTTATGGCATTGGGGGATCTGCTGACCCAGCTCACATGTGAGCTGTGGAGCCCAGGAAGCAGCCTCACACTTTCTAGGGACAAGTCGTTGTAGGTAAGATCAAAAAGGCAACAGTGGAAGATCTGAGAAACGTCAGAGGAGGTGTCATGTTTGGATGGACCCTTCTTCAGGATTTCATTTTCCCTCTGTGCAATCAATCTTCAAGTTCTCACTGTGTTTAATAACTGTACTAAGGAGAAAGAACAGCCTGAAGAGAGGCTTCAGAGGAGAAATGAGTCTGGAGGACAAAAGACAGCCATCTCAGGAGTTCGGGCTATTCAGCCTGGAGAAGAAAAGGCTCCAGGTTGTGCTTATAGCAACCTTCCAGTATCTGGAGGTTGCTACGAGATCTGGAGGGGGCTACAAGAAAGTTGGTCAGGGACTTTTTATAAAGGACTCTAGTGATAGGACAAAGGAGGTTGGCTTCAAACTAAAAGAGGGGAGATTCAGATTGAATCTGAGAAAGAACTTCCTCACTATGAAGGTGGTGAGATGCTGAGACTGGTTGCTCAGGGAGGTTTGGGATGCCCCTTCCCTAGAAGTGTTCGAGGCCAGGTTGGATGGGGCTCTGGGCAACCTGGTCTAGCAAGAATTGTCCTTGTTCATAGCAGGAGGGAACTAGATGATCACAGTATCACAAAACAGGACATTAGGGATTGGAAGAGTCCTTCAAAGATCATCCAGTCCAATGATCTCTGAGGTCGCTTCCAACCTAAGCTATTCTATGATCTCCTTGTAAACCAAGTGCTCTGTGATGACATTGCCAGGGGCACAGAGTTCCTGGTCTCATTAATCCATTAAGTTCTTCAGGGAATCCATCATGGGCTCCTTAGCAGTCTTGCTGCTTGCTCATCTTCTTCCCTTCCATCCCGGGTAGGTTCTACCTGGGCTGGAAGGATGATTCTTCAAAGGCAGTCCAGCAGATCTGTAGCTGATCACAAGCAGCAGGTCACTGGTGACCTATCCCCTGACAAACAGATGAGAAAAGCCAAGCCAAGCCCAGCCCAGTCAGAAGGTGTTTGTGGAGCTGCTGTGCAATGAGGGCACTGAGTGCATGTGACCTGGGCAGTCCTTGTCTGTGAGTGGCTCTACAGACCAGTTCAAAACAAAACGGGTTTGTGATGTTTTCAGAACCCAGAGGCTTGAGCCATGTGCTAAACCTGCAGCTCACTGCATTTTATAGGTTTTGAAGGCCAGCAGAAAACTGGTTTTTTCCATTGAAATTGGCCATGAGGTTCATTGCTGTGGTAGAGGAGAAACATGTTTTTTCAGGTGCTGACAGAGCCACTTGCTTTGCCATTGACTCTCTCTGCTAACAGTAAAATTCAAGGAAGGGTTGATGTTGCATTGCCGGAGGTTGGGGACTGAAGCAGAAGTGGGTTAGGGAAAGAGCTTCCTTTTTTTAAAGTCCTCTGTGAGCGTTCTGGAGTTGTTTGGATGTATGTTGTAGTACCAGAACCCAGTCATTGCTGAGCCAGGTTGTGTGAATTGTCCCGTGCCAAGCTCTACCTCCCAACAGCCTTGCTCTGGTCCACCTCTAAGGATAGCTGCTGTTGTGTGTCTGCTGTTTATGACCATGTGGCAACAGGTGAAATAAGAGGGAGACTTAGTATGCACACTGTGCCCTACACACACGAGTGATTAATATGGCCATCCACAACTCAGAACAACAATCCCATCCCAAATCAATCAAAATCAAATGGGCTATCAAAGCAATAGAAAACCGGGCTATCAAAAAATTAAGCTGCAGAAATCGCGTTGTGGGAGCAAATCCATCAGTAAAGGGAGCGTCTGGGTTCAGGGCTTCAGGCCCATGGAAAAAACATTATTTTATAAAACAGGGGAAGGAATTTTTAACTGCTGGCTGATTCATTTTTGTTTTTCCATGAGAGAATTTACAAGCACGCTCACACGTGGATGTACGCGCTGGGTCTGTCAAACACTTCTTTGCACTTCCATTGGTAATTTCTAGCCAGTCCTCTGCTCTCCGTTGCCACTTCAACAGCACATTGCCTCACCCAGCCCAGTACACTAAGCCCCTGTGATTAAATATTCCCCAGGCTTTCCATATATAACTTGAACTATAGATCTCTTGGACATCAGTGTGAGTACACACGGACATATATATTTGATTTATGGAAACCATAATGACCTTCAGCGAGATAATCTCACCTGTCCCCTGAGTGTTAATCTTCATTTCCCACAGCCACTTTCTCTTAAATCTGACTAAAGACTGTTGGGTCTGGCAGGAGAACAACAGCATCCTTCTCCTGCTCTGAGATAACAGGAGTTGAGCCCAGAAAGTGAGAACCATGTCGTCAAGCCAAAGAACCCTGTATAAATTACACAGCCGTCGTTAAGGTTCCGTGGAAGCTAATTCTATTTGTGTTTTGCTCCGTTTCTCAGTAACCAGGCTCCTGCTGTAATTACACCTGGAACCCTTTCTTCACTTAAGCTGCTGGTTTAACGTTCAGGTCCAAGGCTGTGCTGCAGAGCTCCAGGTTAACTGAGCAATGGCTTAAGATTTGAAGTGCAACAGGACTTATGTTTTTCTGTACACGAGTGCACTGGAATTATTCTTGGACTGGATTTGCAGCATCATCACCGAGTGCTCTGATAAGCCTGAAAGAATATTGTGGCTCATAAAAAATGTGTATGGGCTTTAATTCGTTGTCCTGCTTCACGATTAGAGCAACCAGAGAAATCTCATGCTCTGCAAGATGAGAAGGACATATTCTGGTGAGCCTAGGGGTATTTCCTTGTTGCCCAGGATGGTGGGTGGACAGGAGCAGCCTTCCTGGCACACTGCAGCCCTGTAGTGCCTCTGAGATGAGCTCTTGCTCATTAGAGCAGAAATCAGGACACCCACAGTCTGATCCCAGATGCACTTTTGGCTGATTAAATCCCCTCTGCACCCTAGTGACACCAGATGGACAGTGCCTTAGCGAAAGCTTGTCTTAGGCTAATAACAGCCTCAACATATTTATGGGATAACGTGTGAAACACGTTTTTAACGCCTGGCTGGAAGGGTGCTCTTTAGGCACATCAACGTGTACGTATTTCTGTGTATGTGAAACAGGGGGCCAGTGAAAAAGGCATCTCATAGATCCCAGAAATAACTTCTCATCATGAATAAGGAAACCCGTGAGCTGCCTGTGTTAGAACCGTTGGTTATAAGATAAGCAGGGCTTTTCATTGAGTAGCCATGCCTTTTCCCCAGTGTCTGAAGAGACATCACTTACACTGCTCCAATCTCACCGTGAAGCTAGTCAGCCAGCAGTGTAAATCTTTCTTCTCCTCGGGTCATCACAAAACACTTCAGCTGCGTTTTGTGTCTCCTTTTGCTTTTGCATTGTTTATAAACCTGCCAGCGTCTGAGGAAGGGACTTGTGTTTGTCCCAGAGGTCACGTATTGTACAACTCATTTGCTGGTTCAGTTACAGACACTACAAGCTGTCTTGCCTTCAGTTCGCACGCTGGAACTGCTTCCCTTTGTAATTGAACCAGGCTCGTCCCCATGTGTGCAGTGAGACTTGGTAGGCTCTGTGTCTTTGTCTGATCATGCTCAAGCGGTACAGAAACAAACTGAGATATCTGGAAAAGCGTTTTGGTTCTAAGGAACTGGCCAGATCCCAGGATCCCATTTAGTTCTGGGATTTCCACACCAGCGAGATCTCCAGGAGTGATGTTCATTAGGGAAAAAAGGGAGCTGGGGACCATCGTCCTCTACAAAAATTGGTGTGGACAAAATGAGACAGTGGACTGTGCCGAGTTTCCTAAAGAGCTGATGTTGAAAAAAAGACCCCCAGAAAATCCCCCCTGGAGTTTCTAAATCAGAGCAGGGCACGCAGCCATTGCAACGTTTAGTCGTGGTTAGCCTCTTCAGCCTGGCGTGCAGCAATGCATGTGGGGACAATTGTCATGAAACACCAGAATGAGTTGCTGGTGGATACGGGATGAAAGACCCGGAGTGGATAAGGAGCTTAACACAAGCCTGGGAAGGGTTTCTGGCCTTTACGCTGCCCCGGGGACAAGTGTTAAACCTAAGGAGGACTGCGAAGAGAAAAGAGGGAAGGTGGTGCACAACAGCTTCAAAGTGCAAAAAAAGATGAGACTGGCCCTTTCTCGAGAGCTTAGAAGCAAAATTGGCTTCCTGGAGAGAGAACATAAGAAATCTGGCAACCTAAATATATTTAAAGGGCTTACAGCTCTCCAGGGAAAATTTTGAGGCTATTGAAGTGGAAAAAACCCATTTGCTAAGATTAAACAGGCTTTTTTCCCCAGAAAAAAAAAAAATAATAAAAAACTGACAAAGCAGACAAATGTTTGGCAGGAGACCCAGGAAAGGAAAAAAAACCCCAACCGAACCACAAACTCACAACCTGGCAATAGCAGCAACATCATGATGTGGGAAATCTGGGTGGGGGAGAGGTCCTGCCTGCTTCCCCTTTGTCTTCTAAAAAGGCTGGAAGGGAAAAATGAGGTATTAGTCCGTGTAGAGTTTCCTAAAGAGTCAGCTTTGCAAAAAGAATGAAAAAGTTCTTGAAAAGCCCAAAAAGAGCCTTAGTAAGCAGAAATTTGAAAACTGAAGGTCAATGAGAGCTCGTGCAGAGTTAGCGGTGAACGAACGGGCCTTAATACCTGGTGCGTGGTAGGGAATTGCAATCGCTGCTTGACCTTGGGCTTGAGCTGCATATTGAGAACAGACATGAGCACAGTGAGCGACTCGTGACGAAATGGCAAGTGTTGAATTATTTTGGCTAATTTGGTCCCTTGTTTTGAAGAAATTGGCCGTGAAAATGTTAGCGTGATACAGTTTCTGTTCAGGGCTTCTGTCCCTCCATCCCTGAAGCAAGGCACGTGCTGCTGAGATGAATCTATTCATCTTGGGATCTCAGCATCCCCATCCTTGCAGTCCGCAGAGAGCTGGTCGGCACAGTACCTCAGCTCTCATCGTGGCCGTGTGTCGTTGACTTGCGATTGGAGCTTTGCCCCGAGGAGGAGTGGAAGCAAGGAGGGAGCAAAGTTCCTATTGAAACTTGGGATGTTTGTGAAGTGGATGGCAGGTCTCGGAGAACATCTATGTACGTGCAGTGAGGTAAAGGTGAAAAACCTCCACTCACGTCACTGCCATCACACTAGCGAATCCAGAAGAGTAATCACGCTTATGGGAGAGCTGCTCTCACATTTCCATGGCCAGCTATGTGTGAAGGGCTCTAGCAGGTCACTATCAACGTGTCTTGTTAATACTGTGAGCTGAGATGTCAAGTTTATCGGCCCTTCCCTCCCATAAGCATGTAAGATGGATGTAGGTTCTCAAGGAGTATATTCTCCTAAGATCAATGACCTGGTTAAGGCTAATTACCACACACTCGCACTCTAAATTAAAAAGGACCTCAGTAACTGAAAGCTCTGTACGATTAAGTGGCTCCAAAGATGCACTGTGATAAGAGTGGTGTGGTGCTTCCAGGTTTCCACAGCACTACGTACTTGTCAGTCTCCAGAACCACTATGTGGATCTTGGAACTTTGTTTCAAAAGGTCTGAAAAGTGAATCAGTGGTCGTTTATCACTCGGGAGTGGACAAACCAAAGAATGCTTTTGAGCACCATCTCTGAGCCGCAGAAGCTTGATCCCTGGGGTGTTGGCCAGGTTGCTGAGCTTGGTGCTCCTTGAGTGCATCCACTAGGCGCCTGTTCCCCAGGCTGTCACCTAGGCTCTGATCCCAGGGCAGCCTTTAGAAGACTTTTTCTCCAGACCCTGACTTCATGTGAATGCTGAAAGCTCTGGTGGCTTCTGGTTTATCCACTGAGCAGGCACAGAATGAAACGCCAGTGCGATGCCCCACTGCCCATCTATGGGGTTTGGCTCTTGCTCGTACAAGAGCTTTTCTTACAGGCAGCAGCTGCCTGCCCCTACAGCTGCTCCTACGCAAGGGGTGAAAGGCAGCAACCGACCTTGGAGAAGCAAAGCTGGCAACTGTGGGAAATTGTTTCTGTGCTGTCCCTACAGCAGGGAAGGTAACAGCTTAAGAACAAGACTCCAGTCTCAGAGCAGACATTCAACCGGAGCAGAGCAGTCTCTCTATCAGTGCTACTTGTGGGTGCTTAGAAATGAAAGTAAGAAAGAGGAAAAGCAGAGAAAGAAAATTCCCTGCCAACACCCCTCCTCATTTCAAAGTAATCTGTGGCTTAAAGAGTCCCAGATTGGAGCTTGGATCCACTTCACTGTGTTTAATAAGCCCTTGATGTACTTTTCTTCCATGAATTTGTCTAATTGCTTTTTGAACCCATTTATACTTTGGGCAATGAGCTCTATGGTTTGATTGTGCTTTGTGTTGGAAAAGGGCTTCCTTTTGTTTGTTTAAATCTATGGCCTGATCGGTTTATTTGGTGCCTTTTATTTCTGCCGTGCAAGAAACAGCCAATAATTGTTCGCAGTCTCTTCCTCAATGCTATTTAGGATTATGTACAGCCAGGCATGCACCCCTCAATCCTCTGTCTTCCAGACTGACTGGAAATCTGCTGGTTTCTGTGGGCAGAACCTGCTCCCTACCTGTCTGGTTGTCCTTTCCAGACATCTCTGTGCCTCAATTTTTTTTCCCACTGTATTTTTGTCTGAGCTGGCAAGAGCAGAACGATCCTGCTGTGGCGGGGGGATTGGACTAGATGATCTTTCGGGGTCCCTTCCAATCCCTAATGATTCCATGACTCAGGACGTGAGCCGTTTTAGCAGTACAATGACATCTTTTCTTTTGTACTCTGCATCTTTCCTAATTATTGCTAACACACTGTATCCCAGCTCTGGCAGGGGGATTGGACTAGATGATCTTTCAAGGTCCCTTACAGTCCCTAATGATTCTATGATTCTTCTGACCTCTGCTGAGCACTGAACTCACTTTTTCAGAGAGATTCGCAGCAGTTCCAAGACAACTCCTGAGGGACGCACCGTGATTTGGAACTTGTATCGAGGCATTTACAGTTAAAATTTACTTCCCTCTGGTGCGTTGCTTTAAATTCATCTGCACAAGATGAATCCATGCACATCCTACATGGATGGAAGAGGTGTCACCCTTCACTTAGTAAAAAAAATATTCTGGAAGTTGTTCTGCTTCAAATAGAAAATGCTTCAGATTCTTCCCTCTTAAACTACTGACCTCCTCCCTGGTGAACTCTGATAAAAGAATTTATTAGGCTTTTCCACTATAGCCTTTTCTTCCTGGAGCACCCATTGCAGCCTAATCATGAACTGCCAGTGTAAAATATCTGTCACGCTTCTCATTTCTGATGTGCTTGAATTGTTGCTTCGATTGCCTTTCAGGAGTTGTTTCTGCGAATCTTTTGTGCCCTGCCGTACGACAAATTTTACACTGAACTTGGCCAAGTTTGCTCTTGTCTGTTTTCCTCTTTTTGGGCAAATCTCTGCTCCTCGGTGGATGTCTTCTACTTTAAGAGTCTTTTTATAAATCAGCAGCTGAACGAAGCGTGGCCCTTTTCCCTTTCTTCGCTCCTTCTGCAGTTCTGGATGCTGTAAATGTTAGTGAGCATCCTAATGTGATCTGTTCAATAATTTTCATGCCACAGGACAAGTTTTTACCCTTCTAGCTGTTGATTTTCTGCCTCATTCTTTATGAAGTCGGCTTTCCTCAAGAAAGATGCTAATGCTACAGAAATGAAGGGTTTGTTTGTTTGTTTCTCGGTGCTACGAGACTGTTGAGTTGAATTAAATTGTGTTTGTTATTACAGAGTGATTCTTAAATAGGTGTGTCTGAAATCCAGTCCTAGGCAGGACTGGATGAGGAATTGTTTTTACTCCTGCAGCGCCTCAGGACTGTGTACCCAGACTTTCTATACACGTCAGGCTAAGTAACTGCTTGTGTTCTTGTGCGACTTGGTCTAGGTGATCCTGCTCTGGCGGGGGGATTGGGCTGGATGATATCTCGAGGTCCTTTCCAATCCCTAAAGTTCTGTGGTTCTGTGTAAATAGATGTTTTAACAGGGACTGCAGCATTTTGCAGGGCTGGGACATGATTTCTTACCAGAATAAACCCGCTCGTGTATTAAACATCTGGGTTAGCACACAGGCAGCCTTGTGGAAACCTTCTGGCGGGGTGAGGCGAGCTTTTTGTCACTTTTATTCACTTGTTTGTTAGTTAATCACAAGACCAGATTTCCAGAAGGAGATACAGGCACTGCACATCTCCGTGCTGTGTCACGGTTCAGATGGAAGCGGACAGACTTTCAGTGTGCTAATGCCCAGCTTCTTCCAAAAATAGATGCTGTAGCGTTTCTTAAGGCTCTCAGAAAATCACTGACCACTTCTGAGCATCTGCAGTTACACTCCCCTCGTGTCGCCCATGCCAGCATTCCCTAAACGTCGGCTCTACTATCAGATGCAATAACTATTGCTTAGAACGTTGATGACTATAAATCACTAGGAGAATAGCCTGAGCCCAGTAGCAAATTATTACAGGCAAGCTTACAAATCCATAGAGACTCGGATATTTTACTTGAGCTCAAACTCAAATGTTTAATATGTGGGCCCTGTGCATGGGATCAGCTGGAAAGCAGAACCTTTCCCTGTAACCCTTTAATAAATCCATTCCTTTATTTTTAGTAGCACTTTTGACTGCCAACAGTTATCTGTAACGTCTGGCCCGTCTGGTCATCTTCGCTGTCATATCAGAGCACTCGTATTAAATAATGTACTGGCATCATGTTTTTGTAAAAGGATTTTGATAACAAAGGGAGAGTCTGATAGCACTGCCATGAAACTCCCATAAGAAGAGCTGAATCGGCCCATTACACACTAGAATGAGCTCTGCGTCCCCAAGAAAAGCTGTTCTTGGTGGCTATCCCAGCCCTACATGTCTGTAGTATCCAGCCAAAGTCCCTTCCCTCTGCACCGCAGCACAGCACATTCAGATGAGGAGTCCTCAACAGGCAGCACCATCCACCATTGCATTCCAGCTCTGTCCTGAGCCCAGAGTGCCAAGCAAGAAAAATGGTGGGATATTTCATGCCATTGACAAATGGTGACAGGATTCAGATGGCTGAGCTCATTTCCACTCTAGCCTTGAGCAGGTCTGAACCTCTGTCTCTCATCTTGGGAGTTTTAGCATATCATCTGCTACCTTTTGCTACCTGGTCCAAGGTCAAGCCCACCAAGGAAAGGATCTGCATTAATTGTCAAGGAAAAGAGGGGATTTCAGGGTAACTGTCAAGAAATGAAAATTCTGGAAGCAGAGCAAATAAATTAGGTTGCTCTCACCTGCCCACTTAATGCTTCCATAACTGGAGAAGGGTTCCCAGCTCTGCTCTACCTGTCGCTGGAGCCAAGGCCAGGACAATTGTATACAGAAGCAGACTAAACCATAACTGCTTTGCATTTTCTCTTTCCAAGTAAAATAACAAACTGCAAGACAAGTTAGCAGAGGTTTTGGGCCAAACACAGTCTGGGATCAGCACCCCAGAAATGCTGGAACCAGACAGAGACGTAAAAATGCTCTTGTGTGCAGGTCGAGCACCAAGCACGGTGTTTGTTGTCCCCTGCGTCTTAGCCTGGCAAGATGCTGGATTAATAAGAGGTGGGGAAGCATTGTTTCTGCTATGGACACGGCATGATTACTCCTTCTTAGCACGTGTCTCTCTCTAGAGAAGAAGTATAAAACTGACAAAGGCAATCCGTGCATTCCCAGCCAACTTCTGCAAAATTACAGGCTGCAGCCTAAGAGGTGGCGCAGCAGAAATGCAGCGGGAGCAGCTCTAGCAGCAGCTTTGTAATTTCCCAGCAGCTGAACTCTGTGGGCAGTGAGCGAGCAGGGCAGGAGGCGGGGTGCCATGCCGAGGAGAAGCGAGCTGGTGTTTATGCACAGACGCATTAATAATCAACAGTGATGAGAAATGAAACAGCAAACTCACGTGGCACTTAATAGGATTTTGGTAACATCTGATATGATTGCGAAGTTTTGCGTGAATCCGACAAGGACTCCAACAAATTCCTTCTCCCGTTTTCATGGAGGTTAAACAGATTTATGCAAATCTTAGGGCAGATTTATTAAATATTATGTAGATTTTTACAAACCCGCTGGAGATTTAATAACAGTTATTTTTGAGTTAGCAAATCTTTCCTTGTGCTTGTTAGAGATCTTGGTAGATTAAACAAGGAGACAGGTCTAGCAAATGTTGAAATTTAATATTTAGAGTCAGACTGAATAAACCACGGCTGGATTTTGGAATGACGTGTTCAAGATTTAACAAATATTGTCTCATCTCAAGAAAATAAATGTTAAATAAAGATGAGGCTAATAAGGTTCAGCAAGGCAAGAGCTCCATTTACAAATCTTTTATGTATTTAATAAATACATTTATTAAATGAAGAGCAGTGCTCATTGGAGATTGTATCGATGTAAGAAATTCATCTTCTGTATGACTTATTCAGACTAACTCCCCATTTATTAAATGTCCTGGAGATTTAGAGAGTCCACGTCACATTTAATGTGCATCTGGGAGGCTCTGCAAACCATTCATAAGAAATGGCAGCCTTGAGGTTAGGAAGTATCTTCATCTTTTTTCCCCACGCTTCACCCCACAAAAGGGACATCTGACAGAAGAGAAAGTAATTTACAAGCAAAAGTGTTTCTAATATTAAGTGTCAGTGGGAAGGAAGCTTCTGGAGACAGCCATGGAGGAAAGGGAAGCTCGCATCCAGAAGCAGGAGGAAAAATGAAGTGACTGGGGTTGTGGTATCTGTAAGATTATGGAGACCCTGCACACTGGGACAGACACCAGCAAGTATCTGGGACACTGAATATTCAGCAGTTTTTTAGCTTCTGGCAAATGATACATCCTGCAGATTGCAGCAGACTGACCCCTTAGCCATAGTGCAGGTGGAATAGCAGGTCAAACATCTGTTAGTCATTTGTCTTTCTCTACCTGTGACCTTTGCTTTACCTATGACTTCTGTCCTGGCCAGCTCAGCTCTTGGCTGCCTTGCTGAGACCAACAGCTGGTGAGCTGTTCTGGTAATTTTAAATGTGGATGCCTGTCCTCAGGAGTCTGGAGTGAGGCTGTCAGGCTGTGCCTGGGATCCCTGGAGAGCTGCTAGATGGTCTCAGGGCTCAGCTTCTGCTGTTCTGGAGCTCGTTGTGCTAAGTACTACCCTCAGAAGGATGTGCCAAGATTAGAGGTACACTCCCTATGATGTCTCCAACTGTGGTTTAGTGACTCAAAACTAGTGTTCTTCTTGGTGGCTTTGCAGCAGCATGTTTGCTCTTCCCAGGTCACTGACAAGTCCATGAACCTCTCAAAGTTTGGCTACATGAACATGCTAACATTGGGCTGTGACCTGACAGACCTGAGACGAGTTTTTGACTTATTTTCACATCTAGCAAACATCCTTTAGAGTAAAACATTTAGTGATGTTGTTTCTGAAGTGAAAATCTTGGTTCCACTTAGCGTAGTGTCCTGGTTTTGCTGGGACAGAATCCCAGACCAGTCATTAGCAGTTTGGAGTCAGCCAGGGAAGCTGCCCTGAGCTGGCTACAGCTGGGTCCCAGAGCTTAAACATCATGCTCAGTGTAAAAGATGTTTGCTAAGGTTAGGCTCTTCTGCTGATCCTGCATCTCCTCTTCCTTCTCCCCCTGGGGTGACTATAATTGTACACTTTATACTGCTGTTGGTATTAGTTTGGCTGTTTCATTGAATATGTTTTTATTTCAACTTCTCCTTTTCCTGCTTCTTCCGTCTAGACTTGGGAGAGGCCATTAGGTAACTATGGGCTAAAAAATCCACAAAGGTAGCTCAAAATAGTGTCAATTAGATGTGGAAGAGAACCAAGAGCATGAAATCACATGATTTACAGTCAGCTCCCTCCCTGGGACGTGCCAGGTTTCTTGGAGACTGGAGAGGGTGACTTCATAGCTTGACAGTGGCATCATCCTTTTCACAGGTGGCTTTAATGCAATAATGATGCAAGTCCATCTCAGTTGGATTCTCCTTGCCTGTGTTCATATTAAGCCTCAGCATGGATGCAGCAAGTCTCACCATTTCTCGTTCTTGCAATGTCCTTCTTGAAGTGGAGGTGTTTTGTTCCAGAGCATTTCACAAGAGTGTGTTTTTGGCAGAGCATGTCAAATCCTTGCTGCCCTCATCCCATCTTGAGTCTCCAGGCATCTCTCACAGAGGGAGGCAGAGCAAGGGGACTTCAGCAAGACAGGTGGAGTCCAGAGGGAACACACGCTTGATGCAAACAGGTCTATTTACCCCTGTCTGCTGCTGTTCCAGGGCAGATCAGCCAAGGAGATTTCCCAACAGCAGAAAAAACATCTCTCAGAGGAGATAATAATCATAATTGAAATCAGAAAACCTTCAAATATCTTTGTGCATACAGTGATAGCACAACATTTAGAATCACAGTGGGATTAATAATGAGAAGCATCATTCTGCCACTTGTTGTCTCTTTTGTTCGGGGCAGGGAGATGGGTTGCACTGCCATCGTGGCAGTCCCCAAGGATGTTTCTTGCCAGGCTTCTCCCCCAGACCCTCGCTGGAAGGGAAAGTGGGGTGGAAGAATGACTAGAGATCACGCTGTAACCCTTGGCATGATGGCAGTGAAGCTGTTTAGTATTCTGCCACTCCACACAGGAAGAAAAGAAAAAGCACAGGAAAGCTGAGCTGAGATTCAGCTCACACCAACCTTGGCAGGAACAATTATGAAATGCAAATACTATGGACACTTCCTTAACAAAGCAAATCTACCCATTACCTACCTCTGGTCTTTTATCAAGCATCTATTTAAAGTGAAAATTCTTCTTTTCCCCCCATCCCTTCCATGCTCTATGATGTTAATACGAGTTGTCCATCAGATTCCTCATTGTGTCACTGTGCCAAAGTAAGCTGACTCCTAAATGCTCACGGTGTCACATCAGATAACTGTAACACTGCTGGGCATCTCCTTATGTTGAGCAGCTTTTTAGAGCATGAAGGTTTATGGCAGGTGAGAACTCCTCATTTTACAGCAGGAGCAGAGAGAAAACCACACTTTTTGCCAGAACAACTCCCACATGTTGGCAGGGAGCCACCAAACACATTAACCCATTCAGTGAGCAAGCAAGATAGGCTTAAAAAATAACCCTTGCTCGAGGCAGTCACTTTTGTTTCTAAACCAGCCATGCCCAGGATCCGTATCAGCTCTGACCACAGCATCACCTGCTGATCACTTCTCTCTTGGCCAGGGTCCCAGGGCAGCTCAGTCCCAGCCTGTTCAGGGAGGGAGATAGTGAGCAAACGCTCAGATTACCGAGATGCCCAAGCAAATGTTGAAAATCAGAGCCCTGAACACTGGGGGGAAAAGTAAGCAGCACGCAGCTGGAAAAGCCTCTTCTCCCAAGCCCAGACAGCTCGGGAGGTGGTTCTTGCTCTTAAACCTGCTGCATTTGTCACAGTGCAGGGAAGCTTGAGAGGGCGACCTTCCTGCTGTAATTGCACAGACTGCCCCGGCCGAGCCCGAGGAGCCGGTTCCTTCGCTGCTCTCAGGAAGAAGCCTGTGCCAGGCGGTTACGCAGCAGGTGTCAGCAGCGGCGCGTAAAAGCAGACAAGTGTGTCTCAGTGTTCCCTGCCCGCCGGCCCCTCTCTTTCTCTGCCATTTACACGATGTGCAAATTGTCAGGGTATTTCGCTGCTTTCAACAGGATTTTGAAAATAGATCATCCAAAATTAAGGTCACTTTTCTCCCTTTCTGATTAGCGTTGCACTGCTTCCACATCTCAGGGGTGGGAAATAAAATTTAAATGAGGTTCAACATTTATTAGGAAATTTTCTTTAAGATGCTGTTACGTTCGTGCTTCTAAAATCTATTTCCTTGCAGCAATGATTTTTAAGAGTCTCTATTTAATTCAGGTGACAGGTCCAGTGGAGTGAGACATGGGGAAGTCTGATGCTTAAAAGTTAGAATAAAAGAGAAGTCGAATGGAATTGGGTTTTACACTCTGCCTTTCACACTGGGCACGTTGTTATTCACATTTATCACCATCTATAAAAGATGCAAGGAGGAGAGGAAAAAAAGCAGGAAATGAAATGCCAAAAAAATAACTGTCTTTAAATGATGAGCAGCTGAAGAAAGCCAGAGAATTCAGACTGAAAAGGACACCCTGAGATGAGGCCCTGAATGTTGGATTTGTTAAGGGGAGAGAGAGAGGCTGGAAAACAGAAAGAAAGGGTGATGCAGGAATTTACAAAACCGTTCACAGCAAGAGCTCTGCTAATTCCTAACTCACTTAATCTGCAGACCAGATTATCTCCACCCCATCAAAAAGTCCTCCACAACAAGCAAAATAAAAAACCCTCAGAAAACAAATCCCCCATAACATTCTGTACCCATTTCTTGCCACTACGCAATAGCAGAGTGCTCTGCTGAGATTTCCCAGCACTAAGAATCCATTACTTGTAACTCAATATGCCACAGGACTTTTATGAGTATGCTAACTAGCACTGTAAATAATTGAAAATAAGTGATACTTGTTAAAATAAATGAACAAAGTGTATTTTGTAATGCAGTATCTTTGATTTTTTTTATTGTGTTTGATCGCTAATGTGCAGAATCCTGCACTCGCAAATACGTCTCTTAGTCATTAGCGGAACTTGTTCTGATCTGCTTCATGAATAGAAATGACTACACGGTTTCAGTATCAATGAAATAGGGGACTGCATGACTATGGAATGTGTCAGCTAAAGAAGAGAAGGGACAGGAGTTGTTACGTAGTCTAGGAATTCATAGAATCATTAGGGATTGGAAGGGACCTCGAAAGATCATCTAGTCCAATCCCCCCTGACACAGCAGGATCACCTAGACCAAGTCACACAGGAACACATCCAGGCAGGTCTTAAATGTCTCCAGAGAAGGAGACTCCACAACCCCCCCGGGCAGCCTGTTCCAGTGCCTTGTCACCCTCACTGGGAAGAAGTTCCTTCTGGTATTTATATGGAACTTCCTATGTTCCAGCTTACACTCATTGCCCCTCGTCTTATCACTAGATGACATTGAGAGGAGCCTGGATCCATCCTCCTGACACCCACACTTCACATATTTATAGACATTAACGAGGTCACCCCTCAGTCTCCTCCAAGCTCAAGAGACCCAGCTCCCTCAGCCTCTCCTTATAAGGGAGGTGCTCCACTTCCTTCATCATCACCATATCTCTACGCTGGACTCCCTCCAGCAGCTCCGTGTCCTTCTTGAAGTGAGGGGCCCAGAACTGGACACAATAGTCCAGCTGTGCTCTCACCAGTGCAGAGCAGAGGGGGAGAAGAATTCATCTTGCTTGCTCCTCATCCTCCTGACATTGGAATGCTTTGCAAGCGGTGTCAACAGGAGAAAGAGGGGTTTGTAAAAACATAGTCAGAGATATGTCTTGTACGTGGAGTACAGAGGTAGTTCAAGCCCAAACATCTGTTTTTATTTTTGGTGCTAGAAGAAGCTATGCCATGGGTACAGTTTTCTTCTGAAGGAAGATTTTCTAAGGAAGCAACAGGCTTTCCTGTGTTATTGAACACCATCATTTTCGTGTCAAGAGGCAAGGGGGTGAATGCCACCAGCCTGGTCTTATATTCATTCTGGTCAAAAGATAGTAAGCAATATCCAGCCAAGCAAATTATATGAGGAACTCGTTTATGGCTGTATCAGCAACCGCCCCAGTGTCTGAGAAACCACTGGGCATCCTGACCCAGCAGTGCACAAGCAGGAACCTTGTTATGAGCAGCAGCTCCTTACTGTGGTAAAGGATCAGCTGCTTACCCGGGGTACTTTTGTTTTGTGCCTGCATTTACAGCCAATGTCTGTTCCTCCTCACTTTGCTATATGTTCATGTCTTCCGTTTCAAAACCTGCTCGTTATTTTAGAACCTTATTGACTACTGCTGATACCAGTTAGCAATGTTTCCTCTCCTACACAGTTATGGACTTTGTATTTGAAAGGGACTTCAGCAGAGCAGCAGATCCATTTCTCTGCTTCAGGGCAGGGCGAACTGTCTTCACATAATCCCTGACAGATGTTTGTCCCATTTAAAGACTACTAGAGACAGGGACTCTTGTACTGCTGGTGCTCTGCTCTCTTCATCACTTGGAGGCTTGTCCTGATATCTCTTTTGAATCTCTCCTGCTGCAATTTATTCCTATTTCTACTTACCTTACTAAATGTGAAAGCAGAGGACACATTACAGCTTCTCTAAGTGCTTTTTTTAATGTTGCTCAAAACTTCAGTTCCCCGCTGAATTTTCTCTTCCCTCAGCTGAACGATCCCAATCTGCTCAGTTTTTGCTTGCAGGTCATGTTTTTACAGATGTTTGATCTTCCTGCTTTCTTTTGGTCTCTCCTAAATCACTCTGCCCATGCCTTGGCATTAAAACCTTATGCCAACACACCAGGTTTCGTTGCAGTTTGAAAGAGAGCCAAGTCATTTCTCAGGTCTCAAGTCATTCCCATGTCCCCCACGTCCTTCTGTTACAGGCTTCCACAATTCAGGTGAGAAGGTGCAAGGAAACACATGGCCACAACATTCATTCTGGCCACTTCACCTTCTTGCTGCTCAGAGTCAAAAAAGCTGAATACCCTCAGCCAAAGCAAAAGACCGAATAGCTTGGGCATTAAGGATGATGTTAAGGAATCCAAGATCTGCCCCTTTTGTCCTAGACTACGAGTGACCCGAAGATGTGCCAGCTAGCAGTCTATTTAGCTAAACTGTCTCCTCTACTGTTTCAAAGGGAAAGAAGTCTAGCAGTGTGTCAAGTATCTTTTCTTCCTATGTTTGAATTTCTATGAGCCATATGGAAAGGAAGAGGGGGAGGGCACCAATTTCAATGTGAAGCCTCTTCACTGTGACAACAAGAATTCAGAATCCCCTTTGCAGACAGAATCTAAAAGGTTAAATGTGCCAGTGGAGCTGCCACCGTCACCCTCCCGGTTTTCCCCCCCCAAAACAGCTCATTTTTTCAACAAAGCAAATTATCTGAAAATGACAGGAAATGATTAGTCATGTTAATTAAAAATAATTTTCTTTCCCACTCCTAAAAAGGTCAGATCGTCAGCTGTATGGAAAATTGAGCCTTCATGCACTTTCATTTGATTTCCCATTCAAAGTCTAATTAGTTACAATTTGTTGTTAAAAGAGATTTTTTTTCTGTAAAGCCCACGTTTTTATCCTCTCCCTAATCGTGATCACGTTGGTATTGTTTTTTGTACTCTGTGTGTATGTGGCTTCACAGTGGCCAGCCCAGAAGGTACTGAATACACCTCACACAGAGGTGTCTGTGCAGACTGTTCTTGTGCATGGTGTCTCTGTGTTGCCCTCCAGCCTGGGAATTTTCTCCAGCTGGAGCTACACCAAAAAGCACAGAACCATAGAATGTATTGGGTTGGAAGGGGCATCCAAAAGTCTTCTAGTTCAAGCCCCCTACAATGAGCAGGGACATCTCTAACTAGAGCAGATTGCTCAGAGCCCCAAGAAGCTTTGTGCTGTTCAGTGACTGGGAGACGCTGAGCCCTTTTGGACTTCTATCAGCTTCTCCTTGTGACCTTCTGGAGAAGTTAGAAGATAAAGATGATCCTACAAAATTGTTCATCCTCCAGAAAACCAAAATGTAGAGAGAAACATTTCAGGAGGCAAATATGGTTCTTTTCCTAGTCCTCACTTGGCCTTCCATGTGTTCCTTCCTGGGGTGGATCAGAAGTGGGGTGTTAGCAGATCGACAGAGGTTCTCCATTCCCTCTGCTCTGCACTAGTGAGACCACATCTGGAATATTCTGTCCTGTTCTGGGCCCCTCAGTTCAAGAGGGATGTGGAGCTGCTGGAGGGAGTCCAGCATAGAGCAACGAGGATGATGGAGGAAGTGGAACACCTCCCTTATGAGGAAAGGCTGAGGGAGCTGGGTCTCTTGAGCTTGGAGAAGAGGAAACTGAGGGGTGACCTCGTTAATGTCTATAAATACATGAAGTGTGGGTGTCAGGAGGATGGATCCAGGCTCTTCTCAATGTCATCTAGTGATAGGATGAGGGGCAATGGGTGTAAGCTGGAACGTAGGGGGTTCCATATAAATATGAGAAGGAACTTCTTCACAGTGAGGGTGACAAGGCACTGGAACAGGCTGCCCAGGGTGGTTGTGGAGCCTCCTTAACTGCAGATGTTTAAAACCCTCCTGGATCTGTTCCTGTGTGACTTGGTCTAGGTGATCCTGCTGTGGCAGGGTGGTTGGACTAGATGATCTTTCGAGGTCCCTTCCAATCCCTAATGTTCTGTGATTCTGTGTTGCCATTAGTGAAGTGAGTGTCGGGTGGAGTCGGGTTTTGAGGTTATTGCTTGGTGGCTGCCAGCTGTTGTAAGACAACACTTCCAGCCTCTCCTGCAATTTCTCAGTGCCAAGTCTTGATGACAAGGGATATGTGGCTCCAAGAGGTTTTTGCTTGCACATTTGCTCAGTCGGGAGGAGTTAAAGCGCATCCTCTGCAGGCAGGTTCTTCATCATTAGATTTTGTTACTCCTCCAACATTAACAATCTCACTGGCCAATGCTAGTGCTGGTTATTTTAACAAAGTGGTGCAGAGGGTTCAGCCTTCAGGCGAGGAAAATTGGCAGTCCCATCCTCATCTGAACTGGGGGATTGTTATTAGCCACTGTCTCTGTGCCTGAGGACACTAGACCTCCATGGCCCATCATGCTCCAGCTGTACAGGCTTACGTTATGGGAACAGATGGGAAAGGCAGCATGGAACTGGTGAATGAGTAGAGGAAGAGGGAAAGTGCCAAGATTTGCAATTATCTCTGGCCACACAAGACACTTCATCAAAGGCATCACAGTCAGGGGCGTTCTTACCTGGTCTCTAGCTATGCTCACTTTGAAAAAAAGGGATTGGAAATACTCTTAGGGTTGTCTCTGGTGTTGTCTTTTACGGGTTCTGAATACAGAGCAGAGGCGAGACACATAGTGGACAAAACAGCATCAGAGAATAACAGAAATTGTTCAGTTTATTGGGTAGAGGGCCCAGGGACTCTCCTGTAGTGACTGACCAGCTCTGCCTTTTGCTTATTCAGTCCTTACCCACCCCATGATGGGTGAGCTAACTGGTGGCTTAGGCTCCCCCATGCAAGATCTGGCTCTTGCCATCCTTTCTGTGACGAAGAGACGAGGCCAGTGAAAAACGCGCGTATTCTGTATTCCACAGAGAATTTTCTTAAGATCCTTCTTCATTTTTTATTTTCTCCCCATTCCTTTCAAGAAAATAAGTGACATGCCGGCAACTTACACATGGAAAATAACACTGAAGAATGAGCGCTCACGATTTGTTTAGGTACGAACTCTGTACAGACAGACAATGCTGATAGCAGTGAACATTTACAACATCCAGCTGTAAAATATTGAGACACTTGTAGAGAGTCCAGACAGGCTGTGAGTGATAAATACCATTCTGGGAAACTCCTCAACAGGAGAATTGATTAATTTATAGATTTCCAGTCTCAGCTTGGCTCACACTGGAACCAGTGCTCTGTCCCGTTCCAGTTGCCTCGAGGTAGCTTATTCCCAAAGAAGATTGCTTTTTCTTTTAATGAGAATTTGTGCTTCCACCTCTCCTCCCACCTCCTGTGGGTGCGGCAATCTTAGGGAACAAATAGGAGTGTTATTACTGCAAATAACAGCTTGGAAGTGTTTCAGACTAACTCCCAGTGACTTAATAGAGCCCGTCAACATGGAAAGACCATTCAGTAGCACAAGTCAAATGAGAAACCACTTAACAGCACAGCAGTGTGGGAGATTAAAACACCTCTTTGTGGAATATAAAGGTCAGCGAGGCATTAAGCTCCTTAAAGGGGGAGACAATGCATTTCATGCACGAAGGACCAAGCCTGGACGCCAGGTGTCAGCCATGTATGTCAGCAACTGGTTCTGAAAGAAAATACCATGTGGGAACTTACTGGCATGTGAAAGCAACAGCAGCCCTATGGCCAGCCACAGGCTCCCCCCTGGGGGTGAAAACCTTCAGAGGCAGTTGTACCCGTTTTTCTGCACCCTGCTATGAACCCACTGCTGATGCCTGAGAGAGCAGCTCGCACCATGAGACACCAACCCAGCCTGCCCTGCTCTCATTCGCATTGCTCTCTGCCACCCAGGCTTAGCCACCTAATGGAATTGCTCATTGAGTGGACATAGAGCCATGCATGTGTGCACTAACATCCCTCCTAAAGACTTTTACATCCCTCTTGTCAGCCAGTTATTTGAATGAATCTTTGAAGGCAGCAAGCAGCAATGGCCTTGTCACACTGTGTGAGTCCACCTTGCTTAGCTAATTGGAGCGCTGTCGAGCTCACCTCAGCCCGAAGACCTCCTGCACACGGGGCTACTTTTCTATTCTATTCTCTCCAGTTGGCTCAAAGTGCAAAAGCAGCACTAAGGAGTTAGTTTTGATGATGCACCAGGCAGTGGCGGTGTGTGAGAGTCCACCAAGGAGGATGGGAATGTGCTGAGCGCACCTAACAAACAAAAACATGGAGGCAAAGAAAGGTGAAGAGTATTTTGTAGAGGTGAAGTTTCCTCTCCTTTGTGACCCTGTAAATCCAAAACCATACTACAAGTGAGCATAGAAAGTTGTAGCAGACTCTATCTTATTTCTTCTGCTTTCCAGCTCCATTTCCCCTGCACATTATTGATTATAATAATAACAATAATAATAATACCCAGCTCTTAAAGCTTTTCCAGAAAAAGCTAATGTCTCTGAGCCTGCTGCCAGCAGGGGATATGGAACAGCTTGCTATGAGAAAATGCTGATTCTGAAAATCCAAATGTTGCAGGGGACAGTATCAATTTCATCTGACTTTTATTTAACATTCTGCTTGGGTAAGGTTGAAGCACTTTGTTTCAGACTCATCACATTGGCTCTCACATGAATTATATTGCACACCAACAAACATTGCAACGAGGCAATTTGCAAAAGCAGTTTGAGGAAGGGAAACTTCATTTCGTGAGAAATCTCAAAGTGCTGGTGTACTGTTTCAGAAATTGCTCAGCCTTTTTGGAAATTTCCCTGGGATGGGAAGAACAGAAAGTGCAGTATTTGGGGAGCATTAGACAGAAGCCAGCACCTTGCTGAATACAGTGGGTTTGGGTGTGAACTAACCCATTCTAAAGATCACAAGAGGGGAAAAAAGAGAAGAGTCTGAAGTTCCTGTGAGTTATAGGGATCAGCTTTTCCTATGTCTGTTTTGCATCTTTTTCAAGAGCCTAAGGACCTTCTAGAACTGGATCTGATTTTCTCAGCAGCTTGGGAAGGACTGAGCACTGCCATCCCATGGACAGGGTGCTGGGTCATTGGAAGGAGCGTGGAGGAGTCAGTGTGGTCAGAAGTGAGGGCAGGGCTCTCTCTGAGCATGGGAGACAGTCATGCAAGCCATGCAGCTGAGAAAGTAAACCAAAGAGACCTTGCTGTCCAAATCAACACCTACCTTCATCCCCAGAGGTGCTGCTGCCATCAGGCCACTATAACAAACTCAATGGATGCTGGATTACACCTATAATACTGACCTTCTCTGCATCCCCTAACAAATCGCTTCACCTCTGCCTTCTAATCACCCTCCTCTGTTTTTTGTCCAGTTTAGCTCTACCTGAGGGCAAGAACTCCAGGTGGCTCTTTCATGTCTAACACAACCTTGGTTAGGGCTTCCAGGCGTGAGTGTGTTACAGATAATAAACTTTAGTGCTTAGACAATGAAAATAGCCTGAGGTCTTCAACATCGCACTCAACCATGAGCACGTGTGAGATCAGATCTTGCATTATTTTACCTTTGTAATAGATGTTGTGGCACTATAAAACCATAAAACTAAGGAATGAGCTGCTTCTGCCTGGCTCCATCCAATCTTTGGTTTGGATGCCAAGCCACGTGGAGTCTGCACACTCATTGTAGATACATTAGGGAGGCAAACCGGAAAAAAAATCTTCAGGAAATGGTAAATAGGAAAAAGGCTTCTGAATTTTTTAATAACACATGCTCTGAATGGTTTGTCAAGGATCTTGTTTATAATCCTGCTGCAAATAAAGTACTCTGAAATAAAAGCTGTTTGGTCCTTTCAGGCTAACAGCCCTTTGTTCGCAGCACATTAGTGGAACAATTTTTAAATAATGACTTAATTTTTCTTTTCTCTTGAAAGATGCTTTTTTGCTGTCAGAGGCTGGCTCTCTATTTTCCCAGTCTGCACTCGGATTCATTAGTACTAGTTGCATCCAACTTGTAGAGGTTTATTTGTTCAGCTAGAAATGGGGCATTAACATTTTAAAAGAATGATGCATAGCTTTTAGAGATAATATCCTCTCTGCCCTATTCTGCTGATCCTCTCTCAGAAAGTGCAGAATGCCACATTCCCTCCCTCCAAAATGATGAGTTTATTATAAACAGTTTATCACTTGGGGCATGATTTTCTTTCTTCTTTCTTTTCCTCCACAATTCTTTTCCTAATCAAAAAACTTCAAATTTTCTGCCTGCATTTTCTGGGCTGCAAAGTTGGAGACTGGCAGTATTATTCAGACCCAAGTAAAAGACTGGCACATCATAAGCCTTATTGCCTCACCTCTGGAGTCTTTCTAAAGGCAAGCCATGGTCCCTCCATCACTCCTGTCCTGCACACCGTGACTATGGTCTGGAGCAGTCACTTATGGCCAGGTCTGATACCCTACATCTGAGCGTCAGCAGTAGCTGCGACGCCTAGGTGGGAGTTAAGCATCTAAATCCCTCAAAGATGCTGCCCCACCGAGGGAAGCCCTGCATCAAATGCTAACTACTGCAGTGAAAGGGTGTTAAGGATGTAGAATGAAGTGCTTGTAAATTAAGCCATGCCATAATTACAGTTTCCTACGCAGGCTGAAAATGCAAGCACTGCGACATTCCATGTGCTTCCTGTTGTCTCTTTTGCTGTTTGTAGCTGAAGGATAAGGATGTGAGTGTTGTACTCCAGGCTGGAGAGCGATCCGGAGTAGGAGGAGGAGCATGGCATCACTTGTGTAGGTGTAGTATTTAACTGTGTGTTTATTCAACGGCAAACTAGGCAGAACGCATCAGCTACCTGGCAACAGAAGGACACAGGGACCAGATCTATCAGACCAGACAGATTCAGGCATAACAGGAGTTAAAAAGTGATTCTCATGAATTTTCTGGCTCTTATCACCTTGTGTCATGAATAGTCCTGGTATTAACTGAACCTGCATTTGTATCCATTATCTTCTGTTTGGGTGACTGAGACTGGCAATTAATAATAACAGCAACAGGAATAATGCTGCCTTCTGAGCTGAAAAATATCTGACACTGATTAAACTGCAAATCTAAATAATTGATATTAATTACAAGAAGTTTTTAGCAGTGCTCTGCACAAAAGAACTCTGAAATTAGAGGATTAGGAATCCAGAGATAATACTCAGCAGCTGGTCCACAGGCATTATGCAGACACGCAGGTGATGTGAACCCAAGGACTGTGATTCACAGCGAACTTCATCTTCCTTTACCCGTGTTAAAATGGCATTTGCTGAAGTGAGATGTCCAGGCTGGCTGATTACTTGGTCCCTGGGTTGTTAAACGTGATTTTAACGCCCTGTCTTTGAACACGCAGGCACCCCTGAAAGTGAAAAGGTTTTGTTTCATTGTTTTGGGCACTCCTTTCCACTCCCAATTTGCAATCCCAGGACAGCGTATACACAAACACCATCCCACAAAGATGTGACCAGACAGCAATTTCAGACAGCATGGACGTACCTTGGATCTCAAAATCAACAGTGAAATTTTTTTTAATATTTATCTTCCCTAGAAAGACAGTGACTTATGCTAAAGCTGCAGCAGTGGAAACCTTGTGGATAGATGTCAGATACCAGCTGAGCATCTGGCCCCTTATTGTATTTTAAATGATACACATTTATAACTGTAAAGCAGACCGACAAGCGATACTGTCTAACATCACCATCACTAATAGCTCTAATAGCTCATGTATCTGTAAGCCTGTTTCATCCTGTCCCATCTCAAAGCAATTTTGAGACAATGGGCTCAGCTCTTCTCAGGTAGGTATAAATGAGTCCTACAGAAAAGGCACAATTCCCTCTACAACTATCGAAGGACCCTGGTCCCCTTTCCAGTCTGAGCCACCAAGCACCTAGGTGTACCCCAGGTAGGCAAATGTCATGTAGAAATCTGGAGGAATTATTCCATTTCTTCTTAACCCGTTACTCTCACCTTAGCAAATGTGTAAACACCATTTTTTCTTCAACAGTGTGACCTTTTTATTAAAAAAATGCTGAAAGATGCAAATATGTAGTACAAGCCTATGCAAATCTTCTAAGCCTTCGTGGATTCAAGTTCCCCTTGAAGACAGCCTCAAGGCTTTCTTGTGGTGAGGGTCCCAGGGTGCAGGCAATAGTAGCGTGTCGTTACCAAATACACAGTAAGGAAGCCTCAGAACTGTGAAAAACTAAATTGAAAGCCACACTAAAGCTTGTGAAGGGAGTTCTGCACATCTTGGATTTGCTTGTGCTCTGCCAGCATTCAGTTCTACCTTCACATGCTACAGAAAGGGATATTCACATATTCACTCAGATTCGCAGAACGTTAGAGATTGGAAGAGACCCCAAAAGATCATCTAGTCCAATCCCCCTGCTACAGCAGGATCACCTAGATCAAGTCGCACAGGAACACATCCAGGCAAGTTTTAAATGTCTCCAGAGAAAGAGACTCCACAACCCCCCTGGGCAGCCCCTTCCAGCGCTCTGTCACCCTCACTGGGAAGAAGTTCCTTCTCATACTGATGTGGAACCTCCTGTTCCAGCTGACAGCCATTGCCCCTTGTCCTATCATTGGGTGCCCCTGAGAAGAGCCTGTCTCCATCCTCCTGACACCTGCCCTTTCCATACTTATCAACATCAATGAGGTCAACCCTCAATCTCCTTTTTTTTTCCAAGCTAAATAGACCCAGCTCCCTCAGCCTTTCCTCATCAAGGAGGTGTTCCACTCATCATTCTTGTGGCTCTGTGCTGGACTTTCTCAAGCGGTTCTGTGTCCTTCTGGAACTCAGAGGCCCAGTAGCAAATACATTTGCATAAGGCTTCAATAACTCAAGCCTGAAACACTAATATTTACTGAAACTTAGGTGCTATCTGCCAATATTGATGCAATGCAAGTCCTGATGATACTGTACAATGAGTCACTGCCAATACACACTGCAAAGCTGTTTGTGTTTTAAAATCTGCTGTTTACTCTATGGCTTTTCAGTTGTTGCCCCATCGAACTAGTCAAGATCTGCCCTGGTACACCAATTCTTATGTGGCAGCAGCATACTGAAATATCTCATGGTAGCCTTTTACACCAAGAACTTCACTGCACTCAAACTCTTTCATAAGGAACTTGAAGAACGCAATATGGACAGCACATTGGAAATTCTTGACCTTGATCATCTTCTAGAACTGCTTGCTCTGCTGAGAGTTGTATGTCCCTGGGGAAGGAACTGAGGCAAACACAAGGTGGGTTTTGTACATTTAGGGTCAAGGCCCTTGACTCTCAGAAGAATTATAAGCTTGTAGTAGTGAGCACAGTCTTTGCTGAAACTTTTGAGTATGCAGAAGCAAAGATAAATTGGTTCTTTAGCTTTCTTCAGAGACTGGACTGGCTGCGGGCACAGGTGAAGTAGAAATCACCTAAGGTAAGCAGGGTCCTGAGAAGACACATCCCTTAACATCCACCACCCCTAATTTTGTCTAAATTAGGACAGGGCAAAACAGGTTGCCTGAAAGTGCTGCTGCCTCTGAAGTGAGAGTGGAAACTATTGGTAGAATGCCCAGTGCCAGCAGCTGACTGGTATCAATCTCTGGAGACAGACAGATTAGCAGCGTGGATACTCCATTGCAATTCCTCACTTCCCTGCTGCAGGCAGGGGTGGCTCTGTCCCATCTGTTATTTTAGGAGGCTTGTCAATTCTGTCTGAGCCGTTGAAAAGCCTTGTGCTGGCTCTAGAACAAAAGGCTTGCAAAATGTTTATCGTCTGCACTGATGAATAATCACATCATTATCTAGATTTAGAAATTCAGGGAGTGTCCTTGGTCTCAATTTCGAATGTGCCATGCTGCTCGTTCCAAAGTACAGGTGACTTTATAGGTATTTCATTCTCCACTCGTGGCTGCCTCAGCTTCTCTTCTTTCTATCTCAGGTTCTTTGTTGGGAATTCAACAGGCTCGTGTTCAAACAGCTTTCATTCAGGTTGGATGAATGGACGTTCTGCCATCAATGCCTGCATTTGAGGTTTGAACCACAAGGGTGGTTCACTTCCAGCCTTCCAATCTACCTGTGGTTTGGTGGGGTTTTGTCATGGTAATTTCTACTCTTTCTGCCATGGGATTTCCAGAAGTTATGAACTCTGTGGCCAAATTCAGAGCCTAGATACAGGATTTCACAAGTCCTTTCCACAACTCTCTGGCTGAATTTTGTGTCTTGTCTTTGTTCCTTCAAACCTCGAGTGATAGAACTGAACTATTACTTTAGATCTGTGAATTCTTTTGGCCCATCCTATGCTTGTGAAAACTCTTATGTTGCAGCTAGTGTTTATCAAAGTGATAGAATTTTACAGCATAACTGCTCCTCAGTCTTTACAACTCAAGACAGCTCTTAATTATAATTGTGGAAAAGTGTCATAGGAAGCCATATTATAATGTCCCTTTTTAACATCTCTGTTAAGAATTCTGAGGCTTCTTTGTCCCCCTGTATTTGGCACTAGTGAGGCCACATCTTGAGTATTGTGTCCAGTTTGGGGCACCTCAGTACAAGAGAGATGTGGAGGTGCTGGAGCAGGTGCAGAGGAGGGCAACTAGGGTGGGGAAGGGTCTGGAGAATAAATCTTATGAGGCAAGACTGAAAGAGCTGGGGCTGTTTAGTTTCTTCAAGGACTTCCTTCTAGCCTCTTCACATGCTTCCTTGCTCCCCTTGCTTCTGGCCTATGTCTGCTTTGTCTCAGGTACTTATTCTAACAATAAGCAAGCTCTGACGTTTGTATACAGGCATCCTTGCCCTTCTCAGTGAAAACCCTCAGGGCATCATAGCTGGATGCCTACTTCAGCTTTTGGACATTGGCTCCTGTTATTTCAGTTACCATTACTGTTAAGAAGCTTGATTAGGTTGTTTTTATATTAGTCCTCAGCACAGACTGGATGTTCGCCTCTAGCATTTGAAGAATTTTAAAAGAAGAAAGTGGTGTGCGGTTTCAATTATTTTAGCTCTGTGATGGGTAGTGTACAAATGTTATTTACGCTTTATACAAAAAACACAGTCATTTCTTCTTCTTACCAGCACACTAGCAACTCCTCTTACACCCACTGGCATATTTAGTCACCTCTTTTCTACAAACCATCATAACCAAACTTACCCAAGGGCAGCCTTTAGAAAGTGGCATTCTCACCATGGTAGTGAAATAGGGCACTCTGCCCTCCTTGAAACAACCCATCATGGTGTTGGAGCCTCTTTGAAAACCACCCAGAAACGTGGTGCTTTGTCATCTGCTACTTGCAGGACAGTATCTCATTCATGCCTGTGAGGAACTAATAGTAAAGTCCTCCTTTCCTATCCATGCCCCAGGGGCTCTTTGAAAATAGGGAAGAAACACTTGCCAGATCTGGTTTCTATGACCTTGCTGAAGGAGACGCTTATGTTTCAGGACATCCTGTGCATGCTTTGTTTTCTGCTGAGGACCTACTCGTTTAACTCCGCCTTATTTTGTCTCTCACACATAATCAGAAAAATATTAGGGATTGGAAGGGACCTCCAAAGATCATCTAGTCCAATCCTCTGACACAGCAGGATCACCTAGACCAAGTCGCACAGAAACATATCCAGGAGGGTTTTAAATGTCTCTAGAGAAGGAGACTCCACAA
>JAOXOE010000705.1:11347219-11367571 GCA_028565055.1 Phoeniculus purpureus | reverse complement strand
CATCCTCCTGACACCCACCCTTCACATATTTACAGACATTAATGAGGTCACCCCTCAGTCTCCTCTTCTCCAAGCTAGATAGACCCAGCTCCCTCAGCCTCTCCTCATAAGGGAGGTGTTCCACTTCCTTCACCATCCTCGTTGCTATATGCTGGACTCCCTCCAGCAGCTCTGTGTCCTCCTTGAACTGAGGGACCCAGAACACAAGAGTTTGAGTTCATGTTAGGGTGGGTAATCTTATGGGACAGAGACTGTTGAAAGCTTGCATTGCAAAGGACAGTATTATGCCCGAGCTGGCAAGGGGACTTCCATTTTCAGGTGTGCTGGTCTAAATTGAACTTCTCCCAACCCCAAGATCTCTTGAAATGGGGAAAGAAATAAACAGATTAGCTAATGTGATGATTTATTTTGTAGCTTTTGGAATTTGACCCCTTGAGCAAGCAAATTCATCAGCTAAATCTCAGTGGTGAATGGTAAGGCTTAAGGGTTGCTACAAATCTTGTGCTTCAGCAAACCCAGAATGAACCTTCAGGCTTCCAACCCTTTATGAAATAATCCCAGAAAAGCCAGCTGACCTGCCAGAGACTGTGCAGATAATAATTAAATGCATGATGTTAATGAAGTAGTGGAACTGTCACGAATAGTAGGGATCATTGTAAAAATAAGCAGCGAGGAAATGATCCTTTGCATTAGTGTTAAGTAGCTGGATTTCACTCTTACCCTTTTATTTCTTCATATTAATCAGTCTGTCAAGGTTTCCATCCCAGATATGAGGCAGAAGAAGCCTGGAGAGCCACCTCCACTACCTCATGTAAGGGTGTAACACGACCCCGAAGTGGCAGCTGTGAAAACCAGAACAGCCAGACAAATCTGAGAACACAAGTTTGTACAGCCTGGAGTGTCTGAAGGAATCAGCTCCACAGACCTGACAGGGAGGCAGAGAAGTGAAGTTGTAGGTTCTCACTTTAGCTTGCAACATTGCAAAGGAAAATGTTCTCGAGTCCCCTGGAGGGGCTTTCTGTGCTATAGTTCTTCCTATCTGAAGCAGGATTGGTGCACCTGAACCTGGACAAGTTCAGAGAATAGTTCAAAAGTTTTGTCACTCAGGACACCAAAATGTGGTCCTGGATCTGCCAAAGACCAGCTAGCACCTTCCTCCAGAAGCAGGGCAGACTAACCTCCACATCCTGCTTAACTTTCATGTTGGGTGAATTTGCTCCATCCAATGTCCCTCCTCATTCATTCTCCATCTGCAGAAAAGATGCTTCATGTCCTACTCCAGCCCTAGGGACCTGGAATTGCACTGCATCGGTGCAATATTCGTCCCAGGACCTGGTCTAATTCAGGTTTGCTTCTTTGTCACGAGATATACTAATCCCAGTCCTTAGAACGCACAAGTCTTCACGGAAGATTCTGGCACCTGCTGTGTAGGGTTGTGGCCTTGAATTTGACCTCTCTCACATGCCACTCGTTTCAAAACAACATGTAGGCGATAGAAATCTGCTCCCAAAGCATCATGATTCCTTGAAGAACTGTTCAAGTATCCGGTGGTCCCTGCGCGGTCAAAAGGAGGTGATGCTCTCCACGAGATGATAGCCAGCACCACTGGAGCACTGCGCTCACGGTACAGTCCTGCAGGGGCTGGGCTCTTGACAGCATGAGCTCAGTAGGAGTCACCACTTCTCACACTTCAAGGCCTTCTGCTTGGCCTCTGAACCAAAAGTGAGGTCAGCTCCACTCATGAGCCCCACAAAACTGCCTCCAACTTCAATCCTGGTACTGTTTTCTCACACTCCATTCCACTAGCTCAACTTCCAAGCCCTGACTCCTGGCTTGTGGTGTCATGGATAGTTTGATTAAGGCAAGGGAGAACCAAAATGGAACAGTACCCCTTCAGAGTAATAAAATGGGTATAAAATTATCTGAAGGAAGAAAAGATTGATATGAAGCTTCCAATGATGCAGTTTCCATGGCAACTACCCTTCCACCTACAGTTTTAATCCAGTTTTACAGGCAGCCATTCCAGGACATGCATGGAACCACACAACAGCTGCACATATCCCATTTCTAACACAGCTCCTGATTAAAATAATTACTCCATATATAGAGATTGTCCTGAACAGCAGTGGCTGCAGGTTTTAGATAGCCTGCAGGAGGTGTTTTCTCACAGTGCTGGGTGCATCTGTGGATGCAAATCCCAGCATTTGCTAGATGTGGGGTGAAGGGAGCACATCTCAAAGGGATTGTGATGTCCCTACAGCACACACACCACTATGCCCTGTGTGTGGCCCCCTGTCGTGGATGTATTCGGAACGAGTCTTGTCTACGCCACAGCTTCTATGCTGCAGCTTGCTCAGACCTTCTTTTATCAGAACTAGCAGGGACCGGGTTTAAAGCCAGAGCACAAGGCTTGCTGTCATACTCCGTGTTCCACCTGCATAAAGACCTATGACAACCCCAGTGCCACCCTTATGTTCAAATTCTCGTCTTAGGAGTGCTAACTGATGAGGTACTTTGTAGGTGAATCATTTCTAATAATCTTAGTGGGACTACATGATGACTGCAGCACTTTGGTTCTCCGTGGGGATTATGTGGACTGAAATCAGAAGACAGGGAATCACCTTCGTAGTCCCAAGAACATTATTTCCTATTGTCGCTGTTGTTGCTGTTATCTCTGCTCTAGTTTCTAAGGGCTCCTGGAAAGATCTGTGTTCTCCTCTGCTAAGTAACATGACAGGATGAGACAGAGACTGTATCTAAGAGCTTGTAACTTAAGCCAACATGGTAGAGAAAGAGTTGAAGGCGAGTAAAATTCTTGACAGGTGGAGAACTAAGGAATAGGGAGATTAAATGGTTTTCTTAAGGTCACACGCTGAGTTTGTGCCTAGAGTTGAGTGCAGATCCCTGGAGTCCCACCCAGGTCTTTTATCAGCATGATGGCTCTTGCTTTCCTGCTCTCCCAGGCTGTCAGTCTCATTTGTCCTATAGAAATACTGAGATAGCTCTGGCAGATGCATTACCTAAAGAGGAAAATGTATGAAATTATCCTCTCTTTACTCCAAGGACTGCCAAGGGAAATCTACATTTCTACACAGTAACGATGTTAACCGCTTAATTCCAAAGGAAGCAGAGAGTAGGAAAGTATTAGTGTGGGAATGAGCAAGTAAATAAAAGAATATTTCTCCCCAGTAAACCCCAATTCTCTGGGAATTATTTTTAAAGTCTAAAACGTTAAATTACAAAGAAGTCTGCCAGAACAGGTAACGACTACACTTAAGGGAGAGGAAATTGTCTTAGAAAACTTCATGAACTATGGTTACTGTGCCAGAATATGGAGGAATCTCTTGGTAACAGCATCTCCACCTAGGACTCCAGGATAAACCTCAGTATTTCAGTGGAGTCTCCTTCACTGCAGACATTTAAGACCCGCCTGGATGTGTTCCTGTGCGACTTGGTCTGGGTGATCCTGCTGTGGCAGGGGGGATTGGACTGGATGATCTTTTGAGGTCCTTTCCGATCCCTTATGATTTGATGCTTTCTTCACATTTAATAGCTAAAGAGTAAGGGCTCAATTATGAGTTATCGACAGTTTTGGCTTAGCACCTACTCACACAAGTGTCTTCAAGAAGCCAGGAAGGGCTGAAAAACCTGACTAAAGTCCAGTTGAATGATGTTGAAACTTAATGTTTGCAGAGATAAGGCACTTAGGTTGAAACACAGAGTCTAGCACAGTGGACATCAGAACAAGTCTTCAGCAAACTTGGCCCATGTTCATGAGCAGTCCTGGCTCACAGGGATGGACAAGACTGTGTGAGGAGTTTTGTCTGTGAGTAAAATGAGTCATGACTGGGAAGAAAATTATGAGTAGAGATTGCTAAAGATGAATTATATTTATAATTCATAAAGGTGGGTGTTATAGGGTCACAGATAAAGTAAATTTGGGTGCATTTTTGTTAAGGAGCAGTTTGGCTGTATCTGAGAGGGGGGTGTCCAGGACAGCTGCTGGGAGAACATGACTCCGTGGAGTGTTATTTCCAAGTACAATGCACAAAGAAGAAAAAGTTAGTTTGCACTTTCCAGTGTCCCCATTTCATAAATAAGATGCATTAATATTCATTATACCACATGCATTACCGTTTGGGAGGAGATTATAGGGGATTCACTCTTTTCTCTCCATCACATTTTCCAATTAGGATCCCCTCTTTTGCAAATAATAAGCTTTTTGTTGCCAGAGGCTTTGCAGCAAAGTTCTAGCCAGGGCTTTGGAGCTCTGTCTCATTTGGAGCTCAGCCTCCATTTAAGAAAGGAGTGCAAATTGAAGAACAATTATATTTTTAATGACAGGTTAATCTTGCTGTACTAAATACGATTAGAGAATCGCCTGGTTATTGTCAGAGGACACAAGAGCTGTCAGGTGCTGTTTCCAAAAACTCCAGGGGGATGGATAAGGATGAATCCTTACAGGTGTACTGCTTAGTCAACTGGGGTTGATGGGGCAAACTGACAGAGACTCGGGGTTCTCAGAGGACAGACATGAGTGGAGAAGCAAAGAAAAAGGGAAACTGAGTCTTTGTTCCCCACACTGTGAATAAGTCTTTTGGCTCTGTGACTTGCTCACATGAACAAAAGCATTGAAGGCGGTTATCATTTAACACTGTCAAGAGAGGTGGTTGGGGATGGGTTTGATATTCATTGCTGACATCTGCCAACCAGGACGTCAGTTCTGGGGAGTTTGCTCAGGTTTCTCTGTACCTAAAGTCACAGAATCACAGGCTTGTTGAGGCTGGAAAAGACTTCAGAGATCACCAAGCCCTGCCTGTGACATCACGTCACCACAATGGCCAGATAAGGGCACTAAGTGCCACATCCAGTTTTTTCTTAAACAATTCCAGGGATGGAGATTCCACCACTGCCATGGGCAGTCCATTCCAGTGTCTGATCACCCTTTCCATGAGGAAGTGCTCCCAATATCCAACCTAACCCTCCTCTGGCAGCTTCAGCCCTGCCCTCTGATCCTATCACTAGTTGCCTTGGAGAAGAACCTGGCCCCCACCTGTCTACAATTTCTCTTCAGGCGGTTAGAGAGTGATAAGGTGTCGTTCCCCCCACCCCAGTCTCCTCTTCTGCAGGCTAAACATCCTCAGCTTCCTCAGCCTCTTCTCATCAGACTTTCCCTGCAGTTCCTTCCCCAGCCTCATTGCTCCTCTGGACCTGCTTCAGCACCTCAACCTCTTTCTTGAAGTGAGAGGCCCAGAACTACCCCCAGTACTCAAGGTGAGGCCTCACCAGCACCCAGTACAGAGTGAGAATTCCATCCCTGTCCTGCTGGCCACACTGTTGCTGATACAAGCCAAGATGCCATTGGCCTTTCTTGCCACCTGGGCACATTGCTGCTGGCTGGTTGTCAACCAGCACTGCCAGGCCCCTCTCTACCTGGTCACTCTCCAGCCACTCACCCCCCAGCCTGTAGCTGCAGGGGATTATTGTGGCCAAAGTGTAGGACCCTGCACTTGATCTTGTTAAACCTCATCCCGTCGGCCCCAGCTCACTGACCCAGCCTGTCCAGATCTTTCTGTGGCATCTTCCTACCCACCAGCAGGTTGACACTCCTTTGTGAGGAAGAGGTGGAACTGTCTTTCTTCAAAGGGGGAAAAAATATGATAAGGAATCTTGAATGCTTAAACATCAGAAGCCTGGATGCTAGACAGTGCTTGTTGTAAGTTCTGATGTCCCGTCCAAGGCTGCTGTGTGACTGTGTACAGCCAGCAGCACGCCATGCTCCGGAGGGTGCACTACAAGCAAAGGCAAAGAGGAAAGAATGAAAATGCTGCTCAAAACACACAGGAGTGCCAGCAAACCCTTCGTCTTCCTCGTCCTCCACTGCCTCTGCTCTCGGTGCTGCATGTATGGCAGAAAGAAGAGTCTCCAGATGACCTTGCCCTGTAGCTTTAAGGATGACAAGGCGTCTGGTGCCCGCAGTCCTTCATGCCTCTGCAGACCAGATGCAAAGTGCTTCAACCTCATCGACTGCAATTAGTGGGGCTCTAGACATCCACTTCAGCCACCACACATCTCTAAAGAAAACAACCAAACAAATCCCACAAAAAAAACCCCTCCCTCAACCAAAACACGAGGAATACAAACTTACAGTCAGTCCCTTTGAGAGAGTGACTATTCCCCACGCACACATCCACACGCTAGTAAAACAGCCCTTTAAAGTTGTTGGTGTTGTCAGTTACAAGAGCAGCATTTAACATTTAATGGTTGGTTTTGGTCAGAGCTGTTACTTTTCATTGTTTGCTAGATTTGTTCCTTGAATTTGCTTGGCTCAGTGCCACGCACTTTCTCGAGTTTTGCTTTATATCGTGCCTGGGGTTGAAGGATTATTTTAGGTCTTTTCCCCCCTTTGAAGACAAATTATGAAGTGATTTTCATTTTTCTTGCCCGGTGCGTTGTCTTGTCGTGTCTGGTATTTATCTAGAGGGCACAGATGTCCCCTTACAAGCCCTCTAAAAGTGCCAACTTTCTCTCAGTCTCTCTGTAGTGTAAGGTCACTAATTGCAGCAGTCACAAGGATCCCTAAGAAAGTTGTTGGGTTAATTAGACCGGGCAGAAGGCTTCAGAGAAGATGGTACCTGGTCCGACGGTGCTGTAGCTCTTACATAGGTCTAGAGGAAAAGCAGAATACAGAGATTCAAGGAAGATGACTTAACCAAGTGGTTTGCCTCTACTTATTTTCCATCATAACAGGCTGGTTTGGTGGTTCAATTAAAACAAATGTAAGGCAAAGAAATCTTGCTGTGCACCTTGACCTCTTCTATTAACTGGAACTTGTTCCCCTGCTTGACCCATTATTTGTTAGGTTTGTTTTAAAGGAACATTCAGGTAGTGAGAGGCTTTTCACAAATGTTTACCAGAGACCCTCTGCAGCTCAGACACGGTGCCCAAACATCAAAGCCAACGTGGTCCTGTTGTCCCCAAGGTCCTCATCTCTGATGTGGGTGACTAAAATCTTAATGGCAGGATTTGAAAGGCAGGGCGAGATGATCTAGTTGTTAGGGTCCATTTGCAGCTGAGACATGCACAACATGCTTCCATAAAACCCCCTACACATTGCAGTGAACAGACCCTGCAGCCACTGAGGCCACAAACTTTACCTTCTCATATATTGAGTGTCTGTGCTCTACCTAACCAGATATTTCCTCAGATAAACAATATTGAGCTATAGGTTTTTGAGTTTAATTTCCACTCCCATTACATGTTTTCCGGCATGTTTGAAGTGCTTCTAATTAATTATTTGTAATTGCCTTTGTTTTCCCCCTCTTTTTTCTGCCTTTGTTTCTTGTTTCTCTCCCAGCTTTGGTAACAAGATGTTGCATCTCTTGAGGCTAGAAGGGTAAAAGCCTATTAATAAATAATTAAGTGGTGAAGCTCCTGCAGTGTGGAGTCACATCTTGCCATCACATGGCTGTAGTCTCCATGGCGACTCACCAGAGCGGACTGAAATGATCTCTTTGGGAGGAGGCAAGAGGAGGTTATGCAGGGCAAAAATGTGTGAAGTTAAATTGTATTTTAAAAAATTAAAGGTGCTGTTACACTGGCTACTTCCCTAAATAACCTGAAAAGATGGAAACCTCCTATTAACCCCATTCCACTAGCATCCCTCACTCACATCTGCTACTGCCCTGTGTTTTTATTCCAGTCCAGAGCCCCCTGCACTGATGCTTTCCACTCTGTAGATGCTCCTCTTTGCCAAGAAGTGCTCTCCCTGTACCCAGTGCCCCTCCACCAACAAGAGAGATGTGCAGCAATCCTGCCGCCAGACTGTGCAGCCTCAGTCCCCACAATGAGAGTGACTAAACTCTGAGAACGGCAAGCATTGAACAGTTTGTCAAGTGTCACCAAATTAAATCTTAAGACCTGGAGCTCAGAGTTTCCCACTCGTCTGCTTCTCTGTGTTCTCATTCCCTACCACAACAATCCACTGCCTTTCCCCTGAAGTCACCCTGCAACCTTCGTTTGCACAAAATTCACACCTGCTCTTCATTAGAGCCGGATTTGGAGAAGCTTTTGCTGTGCTTTTCTCCTTTTCTGGCAATACTCAGAGGCAGTTTCATGTGCTGGCACATGAAGTAGCCCTTCTATTTTTTCCCCTCGCATAATCCACCTCTAAGTATAGCAAAGGCATTTCTTGCCCATTCAAAGCAGTAGATTTCAAATGAAAAGCGGTTAGCTCAGCAGTTCCAGCATCTGTAAAAGTACGTCCTTGTGCGGCAGCGTGATCTGAAAACCCCCTTAGCCTGCTATCAACTTCCCATCTGTGCTAGCAGCTACGCGGCTCACGAGCATCCTGATCGATGTATTTCAGCCAATATAATTTTCCCCAAACCCCACCTCTCAAATAGCGTTTCATGGGAACATGAGAAATGTTAAGCTTCTTGTAATGCCAAGGATGTAAATCATGCTAATTGTGTCCCAGATTTCAGAGACATCCTGGGCTTTCATTTTCTCTGCAAACTTCAGGAGCATTTACATTAACTTTTGGCAGGTAAATGGTAGGGGGCCCAAATCATCCATCACATAAAACTGCATTGAAAACACATCAAGTTAGGATTCGTGACAGGTAGATAGGTCTCTGCTCTGAGGGAATGAAAGTTTTTATTTCACAGGGGAACATGATGTGTAAGTCCAGGAGCTTCACTCTTTCCACCCACAGCCAGGGACCACTTGAGCTGGTTGCATAGTGTCCACAGCCCCGTGCGGAAGCAACGGCCAGTGTCAAGACTATCAGCTTCATGTTACAGTCTGTTTTCTTTAAGCTTCTGGGACATGATCTGCTTGACAAAGGGTGGTTCTGGCCTTGGAGAGGTCAAACTGGGGTTTCATGAGGTACACAGCACCAACTTCAGCCTGGGAATGGGTCCGTTCCTTTTGGTTACCACCAGATGTCTGGGAAAGTCTGTGAAACAGGAAAATCTCTCCCATCCCTCTTCATTGGCCTGTTTTCACACAATCACATAATCACAGAACATTAACGATTGGAAGGGACCTGGAAAGATCATCTAGTCCAATCCTACCACCACAGCAGGATCCCCTAGATCCAGTCATACAGGAACATGTCCAGGTGGGTTTTAAACATCTCCAGAGAAGGAGTCTCCACACCCGCCTTGGGCAACCCCTTCCAGTGCTCCATCACCCTCAATGAGAAGTTCCTTCTTATATTAATGTGGAACCTCCTTTGTTCCAGCTCTCACCCATTGCCCCTTGTCCTATCATTAGAAGACACTGAGCTGAGCCTGACTCCATCCACCTGGCACCCACCCTTCACATATTTATTGATGAGGTCACCCCTCAGTCTCCTGTTCTCCAAGCTAAAGAGACCCATCTCCCTCAGCCCTTCCTCATCAGGGAGATGTCACACTCCCTTCAACATCTTTGTGGCTTCTGCGCTGGACTCCCTCCAGCAGTCCTGTGTCGTTCTTCCCCTTTTCTTTTGTGGCAGAATCTAAAAAAGAGGTGAAAGATTATCTGGGTGAGGTTTTTACAGGAATAAAACAATGCTTGAAGGAGTTTCAGACCTGTTTTCCTGCTTTGCTCATGGAGCCACTGCACAAGCCTTCAGAAATTGTTTCCCTGCCCTTTTCACCTTCACAGTCCTCCCAACAGACTGAGGCCAGAGCAGAAGAGGGAAGTGCATTAATAACTTTTTTCTTCAGTAATCTGGCATTCTGTCTCTGCTTCCACATTTTGATATTCATCAGCACCAGTGGAAAAAAAAAGTCTGAAATTCAGGGCTTGTTAGGTAAAACAAAGAATAACTATGGCAATTATGCTGATTCTGAGGCTAAATGTTTGCCTTTTTCTTTTTTTTTCAAGGCTGCCTATGGATTCTAACACTGACTAGGGATTTTAAATAGTCCATCTATTTTTAAGTGATGTTGGCAACCTAATTTTGACTCGATAGTTCCGTGATGCTGAAGGAAAAAGAGTAATTGCGAAATACGAAATAAGCAGAAATGGTTTCAGCGAGGTGTTTTGATCACCCCCGTGAGCTGTTTTCTTACTGTGCTGTGCGTGACTGAAAATCAGAAAGTGAATCTGCCTATTAACAAATGGGAAGCTGACCAAACCGGCTTCATCAGACTGCGGTAAAAATAGAGAACGAGGGGAAAATAAACGTAGGTGAGTAGAATTATTTCCATGCTGACAAAGAGAATCCATGAATGACAGAGGAAAGGCTTCCTGATAAAGAAATGGAAGATTCAGGTCCTTTGAATGGGGGGAAAGTTAAACAGGTCCCCATGGGTCATGTCGTGGACTGCCACAGAGCAACTGGCCTTTAGATCTGCTCCTAGGACAGTCCCTGAGAAGGGACTCCATGGCTCCCGTGAACCACAGTCTGTTCTCTCTGTGTGCTGCTGCTTGTGTTTGGAGTAAATGTTGGACCTGCACAAGGAGTTGAGTCAACAAGTTACTCCCTTGGGCTTGTGTGTTCATTAGGAAAAAAACAGGCTGATAACTTGGCACATCTGGCATGTCACAAAGGGTTTCGAGAGATGAACAGCTTCAGCAAACCCTCCGTAGAAACCAGTATCTCCACCTGTGGGAAGGGCAAACTTAACAGGCAATTGTGAGCAGAAAGGCAATTACCACAAGAGAAGAAAGATTCACTGTCCTCCATGTGCATGGAAATCATGTAGAGGTGTTTTCATCCTAATCTGAGCTGTCCTGATGCTGGGTTTTACTCTGCACTTTGAAACAGTGATAATCTCTTTCACCTATTAGGCATCTCCCCCTCCCCGGATGTAGTCTTCTCCATCCCATCTAGAAGGGTCTTCACTTCTAGGCAATTACTGTATCAGATGCACAGAAATAAGGTAAATATTTTGCTTTGAGCATTCAAAATTCCTCTTCTCCCTCTTTCTTTCCTTCTGTCTCTCGAGATCAGATTTCTGTTCCAACATAAGTGTAAACAAGACAGAGCTTTCCAAGTTTCAAAACGGGAACAAGGAGCCATCTTCATGGCCCTAGATCTAGCACAGAAGCCTGAGGGCTCTCTTGCATCATGTTTTTGCTGCAATCCCTCCAAACTCAACAGTGTTGACTTGCCATGACTGTTCTGTGAGTGGGGGGCAACAAAGAGGCGCCTCCTTAGGGTTAAGTGGATAGAAGCCCCTGACTCGGCGGAAGCGACAAGGACTTGGTGCTGTACATGAATTCTTGTCACACAGAGCATTGCTCCTGCACAAGAGAGACAGAGAGTGCTTCAGCATTCCTGAAAAGCCTTTTTGTTAGAAGAAAATGGCTTAAGAATTGAAACTGTTGCCCTAATCCGTCACTGACTCAAACACTGAGAATAGAACTATGGAAAAAATAGGTTATTTCTATCACCTCAGTCATTCAGTGTGAGGCTGAGCTCCATCAGACCTGAGGAGCATCACCAGCGTGGGAATCAGCCAATGGCTGGGGCTGGCTCCCTAAGGTTTCCTCAAGATACTTTCAGGGTCAGCAATGGCCACAGCAGAGAGGACGGTCTGATCAAGGTATGGCAGGTGAGTTAAAAGAAGAATCAATTTTCCAGTTTAGTCTTTAAGGTATTATATTAGCTCGGGCAGTAGGCACGGCTCAGCAAAACCCTGTGACCACACTTTCGGTGGGCTGTGAATAACAGATTATCATCATTTCACCACGGCTACAAATCACGGCTGTGCCATTACACCTAGTGGGAAAACACGGCTGCTTTCTGAGCAAATAACGGCCCATTGATAGGCAGCTCTCTGACTTAGGAGAGGTTTGACAGTGTGTAAAGCCTTTCAGCAAGGAACCCGCCGTAAATCTCTCCCAGGCAGGCTGAAGTATCTGAAGAAATACTTATACCTCAGTGATCAGCAAGCCTCAGATTTGTGATAAGACAGAAATCATTGCCATCTTATCCTCTAGCCGATGAGATATGAATCAGTGACTTGCTGCCCTGTCCAGTGTTCACAAGATGTATCAACATAACAAAAAACATCCTTGGTCTGACACTGCCACCTCTGCTGGCAGCCGCGGGGAGTGTGGGGGGGAAAGGAACAGCGATGTAGTCCAGGCTGCTCGCTGGTTCCTCCAGGGCACAACCGTGCCTCGCTGGCAAGTGAGGAAATCCTTGCTAATGATACCCTGCTGAACTGGAGATCTTGAATGACAGTGCAAAAGACTTAATTAAAAACGATTGTACACCTACCTGCTTCTTCTGATCAGTCAGTGCTCTGCACAGAATCAAGCGTGGTGCTTCTGCTCTTGGTGCCATCAGCCCCAGTGACGGGGTTGGAGTTGGAGTGAAGAAACCCCAGTTTTACATTATCACCAAAAGATGCAGAACGACGTTCACAGGACAAGACCTTTAAGTATAAGGTAGTTTCGGCGCCCCTCTCACACCTGTAGCAGCCTGCGCAGCTGTGCAAAGCAAACATAGCCCTTTCCGGTGTGGTTTGAGATAAACTGTCATCCACACTTACATTAAAAAAATTAAAATCCTGCATTGCACTGCATCTCCCCGAGGCCCTGACGCTGCTCCTCTCCCGACAGACCCAGCCGCCTCCCAGACTCGCTCTGCCCTCGCACGCGCTGACACAGAACTGCCTTCCAGACGAGGTTTTCTCTCGGAGGTGCTGTGCCCTCACACGCACACACTTGCACACACACACACTCCAAATTATGTCAGCCATTTAAGTAATCCTTGCTTGGCTGTCTTCTAAAATGCCTCTTTCATTTCTCTGTAACCGAGGGCTTTAATATTTAAATGCTCGTGAGCACCAGCTTTATTAAAATTAGGGCTTGGGGAAATGGTTTTGAAAAGGAGAAACGAATATTACCCAACCATTTAAAAGATGCTAATTAATGGAGTTCTAAAGCCCAGGGAGGCCATTTGATGGAGCAGAGATTCTTCTACTAGACAGATTTGTAACTTAGTGGTTGGAGTGGCAGAAGTGGAAATAAGAGAGGGGCAAAATGGAATGCAAGTAGGTTAAGAAGAACAATCCTCCAGGTATTAGGAGGACTCCTGAGTTGAGTTCTGCGCCAGTGATTTGAGTTGTCTGCCTATGAGCTCTATGTGTGAAGATTTTCTCCTGGCCATGAGTTTGTGTCTCTTCCCAGCTGGATCTGTCTTGCTCTGGGAACAAGAAAACAGAACCCACATGGAGCCCACCCTGAGAGCAGCGGTGAGCAGAGATCCTGCTGCAGGAGTCCCCAGATGAATCTCATTTGAAGGGTAGATGTTTAAAACCCACCTGGAGATGTTCCTGTGTGACTTGGTCTAGGTGGTCCTGCTGTGGCAGGGGGATTGGACTAGATGATCTTTCGAGGTCCCTTCCAATCCCTAATGGTCTGTGATTCTGTGATACCCATAGCCAAGTGCACAAAGGATGGACTTTGAACTGGAAGCAGCTGGAAAGGTCAGAGCTTTTCACTTAGGCTTTTTAGTTATTATTTCACCTGAGCATGTAAAACCAGGGGAACCTCAGCAGCCTCCTCCACTGTCATACTCCTCTAGATGCTGCCTGTCACTTCTACTCTTAGCAGAGTAACTGAATTCATATTTATATCTGTACTACTGAGCATAGGTACTCGTGTCCTAATTTATTCTCTGTCTCCTGCTCCCCTTCCTTATTCTCTGTTCTTCTCTGTGCACGGATCTCACCCTGGGTCAAGAGCTGAAAACACTCCATGGACTAGAGGGACAGATTCTTTTGGTGTGCCTATGTACGTACATCTCTACTCCAGCTTTGCAGCAGAACAGACATCTCTGAAGTCTGACAGTGATTTGTAGCTGAAATGTCAACAGAGGATCATTTTTACTGATGCAGTCCTTGCCAGGTCAGTTGCTGTAAAAAAGCCAGGGTGGACTGATGATGTGAAACCCCTGATCCAAGAAGGAAACGGAAAGGAAAAGAGGGACACTAGGAAAAAGCTTCTCTCCAACTTCCCCCAGCACACAAGGTGTCTTGGGAGGCAGGAATGCTGCATTCTAGAAGCACACCTACCCTCCACTGCTGCCACTGAGCTGAGCCATGGATTTCACGGGAAGAGTTTGCTGACCCTGTTCTGCTGTATTTAATCCATCACTAGGACCTCAGAGCTCCAAGATATGCCAGTTCAGCAAGTAGATGACAGAAATTACCTGTATTCTGTTTCTTCTAGTCAGGAGCTCAGTCTTTGTCCTCTTTTTACTACCTTTTTCTCCCCTGAAGCTGCTTGCTGAGGCAGGCAGGTCACATTGCACGTGGCAGGCCCCCACCTCCTGGTAATTGTGACAAATGAGGGAATTGATAAGGAACCAGCTATAACCTCAAGTGACTAGACATTTGTATGCTGTGCTTGCCTTGTTGTTTCATTTGCTGTTCTATAAGTAATACAGAGACCAAATACCCACTCTCAGCCTCCTAGTTCCATCATCTTCCCATACATGGCCATATCTGTTTCCTCTAACCCACCTGATTTCCAAGCCTTGGGTTGAAGCTAAACGACTGCACACCTTGCTGGCCTCAGATCCTTGCAGGGACAAGAAGTTTTGAAAGGGTCCTGGGAAGCAGGAGCCTGGCTGCAGCTTGCAGAGAGCTGGTTGCAATGTAACTCTCAAGAACCTTTCCATCAGCAATTCCATCCCTGGCAACTGCTGGGTGCTGCTGGCAGAATGGCAGAAGCAGGAGCAGAAGGGAGCACAAAGTGGGAGCAGAGAGGTAGGCAGCTTTCTGGGTATATAATAAATAAAACTGTCCTTGTCTCTTCCTTTACTCAACCAATGCTCAGGTTCTTTCTTGTGTAACTCAGCCCTCCAAGGTGAGCAATAATCCCACCATCCTAACTTGTCTATAGGAAGACTCCAGCCTCTTGAGATCCAGTCCAGCTTTCAGGGGAACTTAGGGCAGCAGCAGAGCAAACTATAGTAGTGTACAAACGGAGCTGACAGAGACTCAGCCCTCTCAGCTGAGACTGTCACTGCCCTTACGACCTCATTCACGATCGATTTTCCATTTTCAATCACTCATTTTCTCTCTTTTCCTTTTTCATTCCCAAACCAAATACTCCTGGTTCAAAGTAAGTCCCATACCTTTTCCTGGTTGTTCGTTGAAGGTCTCCAGAGTGCCATGTGTGGGAGAGGGCACCCCAAACAAGTACAGGGCAAAGGCTAGTCAGGTCTGGAAAAAACCCTTAATGTCTGTGTGGAGGCTGAAATCCAGGCGTTTCAATGGTGCATCTGATGCCTCCTTCTGTAACGGGACCCTGTTTTGATTGACCTGAGTCTGAATTAAGGTTTAGACGTTTGACCTCATCTTGAAGATTTGAGTCTGTCCTGTGGCACGTTGTCTCCTTGTGTTGGTGCTGCTGAGACTGCAGACCCTATTAGTTCAGTGCAATCTGTTTGCATTACGTTAATCCCTGCAGTATGGTGCTGTGCCACTGCTGCCTTTCCCCGATGAACCTTGGCTGGAGAATCCCCTTTGGCTGATGTGGTAAAAGCCTGAGATATTTGAAGCAAGATGATCTGAGGATTTGGAAAAAACATCGGGTCATAGAGGCTTAATATGTTGTTGCACATCAGCAGAGCAAACGTACCTGTCCATACATATGCTCTTTGCCTGGAGCTAATGCAGAGTAATATGATGTAGCTTCACTTTGTTTCACTGTCAGCTGAGTTAAATTGCATTATTATATCTCTGTCACAAGCCCAGGACGTGTGCCCAGAGTGCTACCTCAGCTCTTCTGATGTTTGGTAACTTGTTAAGTTGCTCTCACTTGATCATATGTCAGAGCCTGGAGTCCTTCACAGCTGTCATGATGTCCTTGAGAGTCCTGGTTGTGTTACCCTGCGATATGTTCTTATTTGCAAAGACTTGTGGCTGCATATAGCACAGGAGTTTTTTACAAGGGTGTTACAGATGGGTGTTTTTCATTGATCAGGAAAACCAGGGTGTAACTCCCAAGAGACCAGCACTTTCTGATTCAAGCCCTTCCAAGAACTTAAAAAAACCAACAAAACCAAACTGACAACAACAACAAAAGAAAACAACTGAAAAGGGATTTGAGACTTTAGGTTCTGTCCATTCTGAGACATCTGTAAAGCTATAAATAGAGAGATACTTTTAAGTTCATAGAACTTCCCCGTTTTCACAGAGCTGTTGGGAGGAACAGTGTCAGAAAACGGTGTCGGTTTCTCTGCTACAATGCAGATTGACCGTCCTAAATGAAGATAGTTGGCAAGAACGATAGGATCTGAGGCAAAAAAACAGCAAAAATTGAGAGTTTGTGTAAACTTATCTTTCTAACTTGTGTCTCAGCTCCAGCAGCCTGCCGTAAAGAAAACGAAAGGCAAACTGGAAACACAGCCTTGTTCTAATAAATGCACGAGGAAAAATAAAACTAACAAATATATTTGTTTCCCCAGTAATCCCTCTTCATTATAGGACAAAGCTGTTTTGCTTAATGGTCACAAATGAATCCAATATGAACTCAAACAAAAGCAGGATTCTTTTCTGTTTATAGATTAAATCATTTGTAAAAATATTTCAAGTGCAGTCAGCATCAACAAAGTCAAATAAACCCTCTGTCTCACACAAGCAAAAATTTACCATAGCGACTATCTTTCTATGACAACTGGTAAGAGGTAATTTTTCCCTGGAGCCAACTTCCATTGGATCAGTAACACTCCAGTCTCTAGCAGAGCGAGTTTGTGTTAGGATCTGTGTACCAGCATAATAATGAATCACACCCCACATTGATTTAGTAAACCAATAGGTTTTATTAACTCAGCAATGAGATTAAAATGGATTAAAACAGGAGAGGGGCTCTATCATTGCACTAGTAATTTACCCCTGATTCTACAGCAAGTGCAATTCACTTTGGTTTTAATACCTGATTAGACTCTTCTCAGTACTGATGAAATGTTTTCTCCAGTGGGAAAAGTAGAGCAGATGTAGGTGAATCCTATAGCCACATACAAGTACAGAGAGAGCAAGCACCCAGGCCAACTTTAATCAGAGCTGGCACTTGCCAGTGTTATCCCAGACAGAGAAGCCAAAGATTTTTCTTGACTGGGAGTTCTGAAGCCTCCTGTGCTAAGACATGTGGAAAAGCCCCCAGGACCATCTGAGCCCTGATACTCACTCTGCCTGCACTGCCCTCCTCACCCCAGCATGGCAGAGGTGGCCAGGACACAAACTGGTTTCAAAGTCCCAAGCTTTGGCAGTGCCACAGCATCAAGCTGCAGCGCAGAGCTATAAAATCTGCCTGAGAATAAGGGAAATTAGGTCAAGCAGCGCTGCATTGCTACCGATACCCAAGTGGGCAATTTTAAAGCCATGAATACTTCTCCACTCCATTATCTCTGGTGAGATTTGTGCCTGTCCCATTAGTTTCAGCACATTCAGGATGTTCCACCACCCTTCCGGAGGACTTCTTTGGGAGTCATTTGGTGTAAACCAGTGATTTTAAACCCACTAACCCAAGGATGGTTGTGGGGGGTCTGTGGGCTGTTTCTAAAGGATCTGCAGTGAGGAGCTGCACACCTTGCAGGTCGCTGAAGCTATGGGTGATAATCTTAGAACTCCTGGATGGGGCTTACACATGGAAAGTAAGTATGTTTTGGAGGAGGACAGCAAAGTTGAAAAAGTTGAGAAACACTTGCATGTAGCATTTCCTAGAATATACAGAGCTTCCCATTTCAACTGGCCAAACACAAGTGCTCTTTGGACTCAAAACAGATCTTAATGGAAATTCTTGTTACAGAGCCCAGGTGGCTCTGGACCTAGCCCATAGGATTGGCCTATGGGATATACAAGCATAGAATACAGGACTGGAGGAGACCCCAAGGAAGTCTCTAGTCCTCCTCCTGAGCCAGGAAAACTAGCACAGTGTTTAATTGCTTTCATATGGGGTTTTTTGTGTGAGTTGTGTGTAACCATCAAGTCCTGCCATCTATATGCAGCACAATTAAGAAGATATTCAATGTCTCTTTGCAGATAAAGCTCAAATAAATCTAAGTCTCCCTTCCTAAGTTAATCCACCATGAACAACTCATTCAATATCCATCCTCCTAAGCCATCATCCACCCACCTTACTCCTTCCCACCTCCTCCTGCTTTCTGGGAGAAATTTGATTTAAATTGTCAATAACTGTGCTCACAAGCACTGTAATTATGACAGTAATTATTATTGCTAGTTGTTGCTAGATCAGTAAAGGAAATGCTTTTTCTCTCTCTGGGAATGTGCAAGATTTTTAATCTACTTTTTCCCATTCTGGATTCATCAGTGTTTGTGAGCCAATAGTCTGAAAAGAGTACAGGTGAGATCACAGAATCACTGAACATTAGGGATTGGAAAGGACCTCGAAAGATCATCCAATCCAATCCCCCCGCCCAAGCAGCATCAGCTAGATCAAGGCGCACAGGAACTCTCCAGCAGCTCTGTGTCCTTCTTGGACTGAGGGGTCCAGAACTGGGCACAATACTCCAGATATGGTCTCGCTAGGGCAGAGTAGATGGGGAGGAGAACATCTCTCGATCTGCTAACCACCCTCCTTCTGATCCACCCCAGGATGACATTGGCCTTCTTGGCCGCAGGGGCACATTGATGGCTCATGGCCATCCTGCTGTCCCCCAGGACTCCCAGGTCCGTTTCTCCTACACTGCTCTCCAACAGGTCAGTCCCCAACCTGTACTGGTACCTGAGGTTCTTCTTGCCCAGATGCAAGGCTCTACACTTACCCTTGTTATAGTTCATTAAATTTCTCCCTGCCCAGCTCTCCAGCCTGTCCAGATCTCGCTGAATGGCAGCACAGTCTGCTGAGGTGTCGGCGACACCACCCAGCTTTGTGTCATCAACAAAGTTGCTGACAGTGCATGCCAATCCCTCGTCCAAGTCATCAATGAATAGATTGAACAGGACTGGTCCAAGCACTGACCCCTGGGGCACTCCACTAGATACAGGCCTCCAACTAGACTCCGTATGTCCATTCCCAATTCCTTCTAACAATCCCATCACATAATTAGACCCTATTCCTGAGTCCTTGACAGCTTTGTTTAATTCTCTTAACACACCACACGGAAGGGCTTCCCAAATTGCTTCCTGATTCCCGTCATCATCCACCTGCCCATAAGTAACTGAAAATGCTACAGGAAAACGCTTCAATCCACCTGCCAATTCTTCCTCCGACAAAGTACCTTTCTTTTTCTCCTTCTCAAATGCCGCATGAACTTTACTGTTTCCCCACATTCTGACTAGGAAACTGATCAAGGGGATCTTCTGATTTATCATATGGTTCAGGTTTCAGGATAGGAGTGGACAGCATTGGGTGGATACCTGAGGATAAAGTGGTGGTGAAACCACGGGAGCGAGGAGAGAGAAAGCTTTGGAGGATGCCTCAGGACCTAAGTGCTCCAAAGCTTGCTTACATCGCTGCCACAGCAGTAAATGCTGTATTGGGGCTTGCGGCTCTGCATACAACTGACTGCCTGTTTTTACACAGTATTCCAGCCGGAGCGTTCCTGAATTGGGATACCAAGGACACCGACATTTAACTTCCTTTAGAAAGTCCTTGACATGGCTAAGGCATACAGCCGTGGACTCGTGTCGCTTCAAAAGTTTCTGTAACTCCTTTGCATGGAGTTGTAAGGGAGCTGAGAGTCCTCCCCCCATGCCCGCGACAAGGGAGCGTTACTCACGCTGTGGCGCACCGAGGCTATTCCAGCCAGCAGACACAGGGGACACACCGCACGTCAGGGTCTACCAGATGTGGCGACGATGATGACAAAACATAGAAGACGACTGTATGATGGAGGCAATGCACGCACACGCGCGCGTGCGCACACACACGCACCCCCAGTATCGGGTACGCACCCCCTTTTATTGGCAAATACAATCATACGTCAGCTGCCAATGAGCTCAGGGTTGGTCCTTGGTATATTCGTGTCTCCATGGGATTGGCTAACAGCCTATGTGTTGTGTGTGAGAAACCCGACCCCATGCATGCCTATAAACACAAGTTATATAAGTGAGTTTGGCTGATGCAACAAGTCCTCCCGTCCCCCCGTCCTCCGCCACATGCAAGATATGGTCTGCCAGTATCCGAGTATGCTTAAGGAGGCGTATGTTTAAGGAGGACCTGGAATTTCCCTACATCTCCCCCTTTTTTGTTTCTTGTATAGAGGACCCAATCTTGATTGATCAGTAGTTTAGAGGCATGTTGGGTTATGCAAGAAAGTGTGCTCAGACAGCACTGCTAAATTAGCAGACAACAGCGCGCTGGAGCTCCTGGGACGAAGGCCATGGATGAACATAAACCAAGATTAAGGCTGTCCAGCACTGCACCTGCAAG
>JAOXOE010000705.1:11310080-11347119 GCA_028565055.1 Phoeniculus purpureus | reverse complement strand
AAATTTCTCCCTGCCCAGCTCTCCAGCCTGTCCAGGTCCTGCTGAATGGCAGCACAGTCTGCTGGGGTGTCGGCCACACCACCCAGCTTTGTGTCATCAGCAAACTTACTGACAGTGCACCCTGATCCCTCATCCACGTCATTAATGAATAGATCGAATGGTACTGGTCTCAGTAAAGACCCTTGGGGGACTCCACTAGATACAGGTCTCCAACTAGACTCTGTCCCACTGACCACCATTCTCTGGCTTCTATCCTGCAGCCAGTTCACAATAACACACAGTTCAATTAGACACCTTGAAAAACTTTCCTTTTCTTTCTGAAATAAAAACACAATTGACTGAGCTTTCGAAATGAGGAAACAAAATGTTTTTGCCATTTAAAAAAATTACGGCTTCTTCAATTTAAAATTCATTTAAATTCATGTAAACTGACTCTTCTACAAACAGTTTGTGTTGACCTACAGACATTCACCAACAGAAAAAAACCCATTTCATCTGAAAATTGTCAGCTTGCTGTTTATTATTAAAAGTTTATATAACACATACAAAGCTTCACTTAAAGGTTTTGTTGGTGTTCTCAAAGAAGAAAAAGGAATGGCCTAAAGGAATCAGGCACAATCAGGGATTTAGGGTCTGGAACTCCTTCAGTGTTTTTGATACCATCTCATGCTTCAGGTCATGCAGAAATTACCTCAAATTCTGCAACTCTTGAAGAACTGTCAGAGCTCTCAGAATTTTACTCCAGGATATATAAGTCTGTTTTTATGTGATTATTAAATAACTACCAAACCCTTGTCCATCCTTTCAACTCTGAAGGTGTTTCTTTAGAATGAATCTGATCTTATTACCTTTAACGCAGTTTTGTCAGTTTTAGTCATCTCAGATATGTCAAATGCAGCCTCTCAAGCATGGGCAGCTAATACAGACTTGACTTGTTGCAGAGTTCAGTCTGTGAACTTGGCAACTGCCCGAGCAAATGACTCATGCCCCAGTTCGTGTTCGTCTCTTAGCTCAGACACATTTGTCTTGAGAAGAGCTGTGGAAATAATTGTTTCTTGGGGGTTGGTGCAATGCTGGTTGCATAAGAATACTGTAAATCACATCAAAAACTGATGCCAGCTTCCTTTACAATCCTGCTTTAGAAAGGTTGCTTCTGAAGAGGTTTTCTGCTCATTTTTGATCACTAATCTGACAGCCTTCTATGATGTTGTGATTAAATGGGTGGATGCTGGGAGACCAGTGGATGTGGTCTACACTGATGTTAGTAAGGTCTTTGACACAGTCCCCCCCATAACATCCTCATGAGTAAGTTTAGGAAGTGTGGGATTAAAGAACAGATTATGACTTGGATTAAAAACTGGCTATAGAACTGAGCCCATAGAGTGGTGATTAATGGTGCAGAGTCTAGCTGAAGACCTGCAACCAGTGGTATCCCCCAGGGAATTGTGTTGAGTTTGGCTTTATTCAATATCTTTATTACTGAACTTGATAATGGGATAGAGTGTCTTCTTAGCAAGTTTGATGATGACACCAAGCTGGGTGATCTGGCCAATTCACCCGATGGCTGTGCAGCCATTCAGGAAGACTTGCACAGACTGTGTCCAGTTCTGGGCTTCCTGTTCAAGAAGGATAGAGACTTGATTGAGGGAGTTCAACAGAGGGCCATGAGGATGATTAGAGGACTAGAGTACCAACCTTACGAGGAAAGATTGAGATGTCTGGGACTTTTCACTTCAAGAGGAGATTACAAGGAGACTTAATCACAGTCTATAAATACATGAGGGCTGGGTGTCAAGAAGAAAGAGACAATCTCTTTTCACTTATGCCCTGTGATAGGACAAGGGGCAATGGGTGTAAATTGGAGCACAGGAAGTTCCACTTCATTGGGGAAAAACTTCTTTACTGTAAGGGCTACTGAGCACTGGAACGGGCTGCCCAAGGAGGTTGCAGAGTCTACTTTTCTGGAGACTATTAAGATCTGTCTGGATGTGTTTCTGTGTAACCTGTCTTAGATTTTGTGATCCTGCTTGAGCAGCGGGGTTGGACTTGATGATTTCTGGAGGTTCCTTTCAACCCCTAATGATCTATGTATCCGTGTGTGTTTCTGGCATCTTGCTCTTCTCTGACCCTTTGCCTTTGTCTCTTCACTCTAAAACCTTGGGGCATGCAAAGTCTTTACTCCATTAACTGTCATTCCTCCACAAATGCCCTGACTGTTTTACCTTTGTCTGATCTAGCTCTAGTCAGATGACCTTCTGTATAAAACAGTGATGCTGAGGCTCAGCAAGGTCTTACTATGTGACCCTCAGTAACAGCGGCAGCACTGGGAGGGGAGTGCAGACCACTTAACTACCCAGAGAGATGTTACTGATGGGTGCACCAGCAGCTCCAAGAGGTGGCAAAAACTCCATTGTCTTGAATAGCATCACTGAGCCCTCGAGATTTAAGCATGCCTGTGGTGAATTGCCTCAGTTCCTGCCTTTACAAAAGGGGATGATCCCCTAAAGTCCATCAGAGACAGAGGGTGGCATTCAGCAAATGTGTTTTGTTGGAGGCACTGGGGGCAGTCACTGTGGTGTTACCGCCTCTGGCATGTAGTAGTGTTGGATGCTGCAAGTTCCCTGTGGTGGTGGGAGAAACCCAGCAGCACACAGGTTATCTCCTTGCCTGATGAAGGAAGGAGTGGAGCTGAAAATTGTATAATGTAAGGAAAAACTATGTAACTGAAAGGGGGACAAAAAGAAGCTCATAAAACATGGTTCCAAAAGAAATGGCATAAGCTGAGAAAAGAAAAGTGACATGAAGCCTGACCATTTCCCTACTGTGGTGCCCTACTGCCACGTTGCTGTGGGCACCTTACACAGCACTATCTGGGAGCACCTGCCTTGGGTGAAGAACAGCAATTAGAGTATTTCCAATGCATCATCTATTTCTCCTTAAGCTACTTGGATTGTCCTCTGTTGGATTTAAAAAGGGCAATCAGATAAAAAGTTTTTTAACCCTGCTCCAAACTATAGGAGGGAAGGGGAATATTTCTGAACATAGCCACAACGTTTATGGGAACACCCTGGGGAAAAGTGGACCAAGAAATGTCTGGTTCATGGCTAGGTTCTCCAGATGGCATCAATATATCATAAAGAGTCAAAGAGAGCCTTTCTGAATGCAAATCACTATTCACATTTTACCTAATTTATGCAAATTAGCTCATTCAGTCTTCACCTAATCCTCTCTGGAGTTACTCCAAGGTTTGAAAGGAAAGATATACTTCTTGCAAAATATAGATAATCCATATTAATTGCTTCTGATGGAGATGAGTGGGATGGACAGCTATTCCAGCCGTTAATGTTTTAAACACTTCACCTCAGCGCTGTCTGTCCTCGTTGCCAGAGTAAACCATAAATGGCTGCGTAGTGGGATGCTCCCAGTGGGGGCTGCCAGGCAGATTTCAAGAAGGAATCGATCAGCTTTGAGCAGAGCTGAGGGGAGAGCTGGTGTGTGTGGGCAGGTCTGACAGGCAGCAGTCCAAATCAGATTGGCTCCCCAAGCTGGGAAGAGGGCTGCAGGAGGTGGATGAGGCTCAGTGATGGAACTGCATGGATCACCCAGGGGATGGTGGACTTTGCACAGGGAAACAGTGGCAGAGCTGTGAAGGGGGGGGGTCATACTGCACCATGATGAGAGGTGCTAAAATGCACCTTCTCACCCCCTGAGGAAGGTGAACAGGCAATGATGGCAGAACCATCATCTGCCAGCATCAGCAAGAGGCATTGGTGTGCTTCAACTCCTTTCCCCACTCCATCCTGAACCAGAAGAGCATCTGTAGAAGAAGGAATAGAAAAAGCAGTGTATGATTAAGTTATGAAGTCTCACAAAATTATCCACTTATTAAGAAGCAATTAAAACATGTTTGGACATATTGACTTCAGTTTGTCCTTGTTTTAATGTTTGTCTGTTATCTCGAATAGCTGTTCTTTAACCGCACACTGGTACTTATGGATTTCTTATCCCCATCCCTTGTGCTGGATGGCTGTTATATCAGATACAGAGATAGAATAGAAAGCCTAATTCTGAAATCAATGAATTAGAGATTTCATACATTGATATTTCATTGCTTATCTCTGTAGAGAGAAGTGATTAATATGCGAGCAGTAAAATATACTGTGCCGCTGCGTTGTACTCGACAGACCTCAGAATAACTCGTTCACAGAGTGGGCTTTGTCAGGATCAGCTGAGGGCACGTGGCAACCTATTACACCTGTAGCAAACCCCACAAAATCCATGTGGCTGAAGTATCTGTTAGATGCCACAGGTGAGAATTGGGCCTGGCTTAGATATATTGAGGGACACAAAACTGCTTGAGAGAGTTCAGTGCAGAGCCACAAAGATGGTGGAGTGGAACACCTCCCTTATGAGAAAAGGTTGAGGGAGCGGAGTCTCTTTAGCTTGGAAAAAAGGAGACTGAGGGGTGACCTCATTAATGTTCATAAATATGGAAAGGTGGGTGTCAGGAGGATGGAGCCAGGCTCTTCTCAGTGTCATCTAGTGGTAGGACAGGGGCAACAGGTGTGAGCTGGAACAGAGAAGGTTCCACATAAATGTGAGAAGGAACCTCTTCATGGTGAGGGAGCACTGAAATGGGCTGCCCAGGTAGGTTGTGGAGTCCCCTTCTCTGGAGATGTTTAGAACCTGCCTGAAGATGTTAATGCATGACTTGATCTAGGTGATCCTGCTGTGGTAGAAGGATTGGACTGGATGATCTTTTGAGGTCCCGTCCAACCCCTAATGTTCTGTGATTCTGTGATATCACTCAAGCCTGTAATACTCTTGGCCCAGCAGTGGACCTGCATCACATTCCACAATCCTTTAGCATTATCTGCTTCCTAGCTGGATTGCATCATCTGGTGTTGCCTGCCATGTTTCAGAGGGATCCATAAGGTTACAAAGTGCGAGAAGGTGAGAAAAGACTTCTTTGCCCTCCAACTACACATAAAGATGGGGTTTTTTTAATGTAAGTAATAATAAAGCAGAGTACATTACAGTAATTTCCAGGTTATATCACCTGAAATGGAGCTTTGATCACAATAGGTTGATCACTATGATGTAAAAAATGGCTATAAACTATATAATTTGTACAAAACCTCAGAAAGTTGACTTTGCTGGTTCAGACCTCCTCTTCAGCAAGGTGTCCAGGGACATATCTCACACTTTTCAGCACAAGCTGTTACTCATCACAGATGCCTACAGGAGCTCAGCAGATCATTTAAGAGCTGAGCTTGGTCAGTCATAGAATCATAGAATCATCAGAGACCTCAAAAGATCATCTAGTTCAATCCCCCTGCCAGAGCAGAATCACCTAGACCAAGTCACACAGGAAAGCCAGAGCAAGGCTGACTCTTAAACTGCTTAGAGAGCATCTCTCATCAAACTAACTTAAAGGCAACTTAGAAAGGAGCCTTGAAAGGAAGATGCTTAAGTGGATCTTCATCAGCTTCTAAACTGATTTACTTGAATCAATACAACTTCAGGCTGCCGCCAAGCCACACTCCTTTAAAAGCTGTGGACACTTCCATTCAGCAGATCTCAGCACCTCCCCTTTCCAGGGTTTAGGACTCAGTCCAACAAATCACTTAAGCTTGGGCTTAACTTTAAGTACATGAATACCTCATTAACATCAAGGAGACTATGTTAACTAAGGAATATGTGTGAATTGCTTTGCCGGATTGGGGCCGTGGATGCTGCAGTCATCGTTGCTAGGTAAAAACGCACCAGACAAAGTGTTTCACTGAGAGGATAGTATGATCTTGAGAATTACTCAACAACAGCAAACTCTGAGAGCAGGAAGATGATTGACTGATTATTTTTCCAATTCATGGGAACCCGTGGGAGCATCTAAATCAACTCCTTCTGAGTGCTGCAGGGTGCTTCAGACCAGCGATTAGAGCCGAGCGAGATGTTTTGATTGAGAATAAATTAATACAAAAGTACTGTTTCAGCTAAGTGGAAATCTTTTCCTGACCTATTTTGATTTCCTCTAATTTTCCATTTCCGAAGAAAAATCCCAAATGAAATTTTTTTTAAGCCTTACGGATGTTTTCAGTCTAATGTGTATTTCTTTATTTCTTTTTTCCTTTGTTTTTTGGGTTTGTTTTTTTTTTGTGAGAGAAGAATCCTAGTTAAATGAAAGCGCTGTGGCAAAACCTCCAAGCAGAAGAACACATGCTTTCATTTTCAGCAATAATCCACCAGAAAAAAAGAGATTTTTTAAACTGTGGGGTTTCATTGAAAGATTTTTTGTTTGGGTTTGGGTTTTATTTTCTCTTGGGAAATACAATCTAAAAAGGAAAAAAGGCTTTGTTTTAAATGTGGCAAGTTTTCATTAAGAAAAAGAAAAGAAATTGAGTTAAATGAAGGACAAAGTTGCCTCTGTTCTACATCTACACAAGACAAACTTTTTTCCTTCCCCACTAGCTCTCGCTGTTCTGCACAGCTGTTGAACTGGGAGCTCTCACCTTCAAAGAACTGCAAGGAGACAACAATTTGCAAATGAAGGGTTTCTTCCTATGCCATATCGAAAGAGAGGGTTGGGGTTTTTTTTTTTCATAGATTCAAATAGTTTTATGATCAAACATTTTTCAAAATCACAGGATAACCAATGTGTGTTGTCAGGGCATGGGTGTATTTTATGCTACAAAGAAATAAGAAAATAGCATATAGGCTATCACCGCTGGCACCTCTTAGAGAGGCTCTTTCAAACACTATTTGGCAACAGTCAGTGAACCAAAGAATGGTCCATCCCCACAGTATTGCTGTTCTAACGTGGTCTCTAGTGATACACTTGCTTTGTGCTCCTTCTATTCCTGTCAGAAGTCACTCCTCATGGTGACGTTCTCATTTCCTAGAGATGAGGCTCACCCTCACCCCTGTAGCCTCACCTTAGCTACAAGTACCCCAACGCTATTCAATCTGCAATCAAGCAGGATTGTATCTTGTTACCTGTAATTGAATTATATTGACTTTTAATGAGTTTAATTGATTCTGATCGCACCAGGAGCTGCACTGACAGCTTTTGTTGTCAGAGGCTTGATTGTATTGTAGAGTTGGAGGGCACATAAGGGGTTAATAAAGGCTACACAAGTTAATGGGGAACTGGGAAAACAAAGGGAGACCCAGAATGAATACCTGTGGAAGAAACCAGTGAGAAACAAAGGCAAACAATTTATTTGACTTGAAACAGGTTCTAAAGGACAATAATTGTTTTAAATAGAAAGCTGTTGAATTATAATTGGAAGTAATTGAAACTCACCGAAATATTGAATAAAACATTAGATATTTTAAATAGTGTTATCTTTACAATTATCATTGGAAATAATTGCAGTGAAGCCTATGAACTGATGTGAGAGGAAGAGATTCACCCAGAGGCCACTGTTTTCCGCAGTCATTATGCGGAGTGTTTGATGGGGAGGTATTTATAAATAAGAGGCAGCAGTGGTTTCTGGTCTGGCATTTCAGGAGTGAATGCCAGTTCCACTAAGGGTGAGAAGGCAGGTAAGCAAGGAGCAAAAAAAGGAAGCATCTGCTATTTTCAGAGTCATTGCTTTAGCAACGAGTCAAGAAGGTGCACCTCCCTGGAGATCTTCCCGCCTTGTTTATTGGCTTGGGGGGCAGTTAAAAACACGTCTTCATGGCTGTGCGTTGTCACCGTGAAATGCCTTCGTGAGTGGTTTCAGGACAGCATGTGCACAACGTCCTTTTTCAACAAGTAGAGCTGCTTGAAAACAAGGAACACCTTTCAGCAAACAAGCAGTGTTCATTCGTCACAGCGCTCAACGGTTGTCACACCAACATGTGTACCTATTCTTGGTTCGGTGTCAGAAAGCTGTAAGTGTCTTCACTTGCTAGTTTCATGTACAGTCGTTTTACAGCAGAATTCATGGAAGACACGTTACACAGCTTCTCAGCTCTGCCCTGAACCCCTGCCCAGGTATGGCTATTAACTGTCCTCTCTGGAGGGAGAAGGTTTGAATAGTCATTTTGTCGCAGGCTACGGTTTCATGATGCGTGACATCCTGGTGGAGTTTCAGGGTGATGAATATAATTATTACACTGCACCTGATGAATTTTGAGACAGCAACTGTGATAGAGGAGCAAAGCAGTGTTTCAACCAAAGAAACATCTCCACAGATTCTAATCAGCTCATACTCAAAAATTAGCTTGTTGAGTTCTCTTCTTAATTGCCATGGGCCAAATTTTCCCGAGCGGACACAAATCAGGCGAGGGAACTGAATTGCAGTGATTTCAGGTTATTTTTGGTCCCATGGAAACAAACCATTTTCCCTCCCCTCAGTATAGAACTGGGTATAGATTTTAGTCTATTGATGCTACATTTCCTATGGACTAAAGTGAGGAAAAAGGAGGAGTATCATTGAAACAGCAGTTGGGGAAAATTGCTGAAATGGAGTGGCGGCTAAAAAGGATCTGAATGGTGGCTTTATGTATAAGGAGAGAAAAAGAAGGGTGACTACAGAACATGTACAGAGGGAAAGCAGCTTAACTTAACATAAGCTATGGCAGTCTGCTAATATTCCTGAAAGATCTATTAACAACAGGATGATTTCTTCACAGATGATCATCTGTTCAGTCTTAGACTAGTATCTACCAAAGTCACATGCTGGGCATCTGGCTTCTTCTCCTGAAGGACAAATGGAAGGGGGATTTTGCTTTCTAATAAAGGCTTGCAAAACCTTTCTTATTCCACACAGGCAGAGGGAGCAAATGAGAGTTGCCTGAATGGGAAAGAGTTGATCCTGCAACGTGCTATGCCTGTCCTCCACTGCAAATCATCAGAGGAGCTGAGCAGGCTGTTGGGGAAAGTTCTGAGTAGCTGGAAGCTCCATATCCTCTTTTAAGGTGCAGTGACAAGAGTAACTGGTCGTGAGCTTGAACCCTGTGATCTGGGACACCACGGCTGACTATTATGGTGCGCTTTCCAAATTCCTCCAGGTTTGTCTTCCTTCTTTTCTTGAGCATAAATTGCTGTGTGATGTGTACCTTTGGAGATGACACAGGGTGAATGGGGAGAGCATGAAAATGTAAATTATAAACACTAGCAGGAAAGGAAACATGCACTTGCTAAAGATCTCTAGACACCACAAAGAGCAATTAGACTGGTTTAAAATTCTACCAGCAAGAATACACAGCAGGAATTAAAAACATAAGGAAAGCAAGAGCCACCAGGCTTCACTTGGCTCCTGCCACTTCATCAGGGCTAATTAAAGAGTTCTTCCCTGGCTCCTTGTGATTGACTATGACAGCAAACAATTTCAAATGAGATGCAGTAGTTTAAAGTGAGGAGGGGCAAAGCAACAGGGAGCATTGCTGATTTCCATCCCAATGTGCTCAGCAGAGAGGTGACACATGGCCAAAGACAAGGCAAATGGATGTCTCATGCTAATTTGTGTTGCCATACCATTTGCCACCTCTGAGGTAGAAAGGTCTCATCTGTTTGCAAGGTCCTACCTACACTCCTCATGCATGTGCTCATGCATGCGAGTTTTACAACCACATGATGGAACCACAGGTTGTATTTACCACATGTTCCTCTGCAAGAATGGCTGTAGATACCTGCATGCATCCATCCACTGTGACCCAGCAAAGCAGTAGCAATGCTTCTGAGTAAGCATGAACACATCTGTAGAGGCACTGAAGCAAAGGCTTCTTCTCCTGTCATTTTCAGTGCTCTGTCCATCTTTCCATCATTTCCATAATGAGGTCTCCCTGTCTCCTTCTCTTTGGGAGAAGGATCACAGGACACTGGTAATGTGGCAGTTACTGTTCCAAGCATGTCACGAAACACAATTGCAGATGCATAAAAGAGCTGACTGAAGTTTGCACAGACAGTTCTGCGCTTTCTGAAGTTTCCATTTTACAGCCCAGAACAGTCAGATGTGCACGTGTAGAACACAGACACATCAAACCTAAGGCACAGGTTGAGCCCGAACCAGGTTGGCAGCTTCCTTTTAAACAGTTTTATGGATCATTAAGTACCCCACAGGAGGCTGTCTACACCAACCACATTTTATTGATGGTTAAGAGTTTCTAGCCTCAAACAAAACAATTACTCATGTTAACTAAGGGCTGGAATAAACTGCCCCCGACCAGTGTCCCCCCTCAGAACACATGCACGCTCAAACTGCAGACTCAGATTTATTTCTTGATGTAATTTTCTCTTCACCCAGGACTATAATATCCTGGTTGGCTGCTTTCTTTAAACAGGTTAGCAAAACTGTCTTCTTGGGAAGGCCTTTGGCAGGCAAATAGACAGGATTTTTCACATGTATTCCAACTAAATGTCAGCATATTCACATAAGTAATGCATACTCCTCTAAGAAAATCAATGAAAATTAGCTTATAGCTCACCAGCAGAGTCAGAGTCAGCCTTCTCAGTCCTGTGTGTCACAATTTCACATCAAGTTCTATGTTTAGGGTCAAGGTAAATGATGCGTAGTATTTCTATTTACTGCCTTCCGTCTCAGGTACCTAATTCACCAGTGAAACTTAGGAGATTCAGTGCTGTGAATTGCCAAGAAGCCATTTAAGTATTGCAAATGCTTTAAAGGGAAACAAATACGAGCTAGTGTACACAAAAAGTGTTAATTCACTTAGTTCCTAGCTCATTGCTGAACACTTCACCATCTCCCACAAGACCCACCTCCATTAGGCTGCTGGGCAATCCTATTTATCCCTGTTTCACAGATGAGGAGCAACATGATGAAGGATGAATGGGAGGTTTTCTTAAGATGGGAAAACAGACTGGAAAATTTGATTTTAAGCACTGCAATGGGAGCCAGACCCTGGGGATGTGGTTCTCACAAGCAGGTCCTTCACAGTTCTGCAAGACTTAACCAGCATTGCACGGGAAGGTTAGCCAGCTGCACAGCAGAGGAAGCAGCTTAACCTGGGTCTGCCAAAATCATAACCTGATCATTAGACCAGAAGATGACCAAATCATTCTAACACTCCCCGCAGCAGCTGCTCATTTAAAAAATCTGATCTTGTCATTCAGCCAAGGCTAATATGCTACCACCAAAATGAAGATAGCCATTCAGCCCTAAATGTTCACGTATTACTTGCAGTTTATTAGCCCAGTGAAATATATGTGAGATTTGTTGCATCCCTGACACATTCCTCACAAACACAGGGAGAAATCAGACAAAATCCTGGACAGGTAAGTTGAATGTACACAAAGCTCGACTCAGTCACCTCTTAGTATTTTTCTCTTGGCGTGTGTCCTGGTTTTGCTGGGACAGAATCACAGGGCAGCCATGATCTGCAGGGCAGGTGAATCAAGTTAGCTACAGGTAAATCCCACCCCACCCCATCAATAGCACAATCAATATAAAGGGAGGATTTTGCTGAGGAGAGGAGCTGTCTCCTTTTTCTTGGGACTGCTTTTGTGACCACTGCAGACCTGCTGAGGTGAGTAAAACTTTATACTGTTTTTTTTTTTTTTGGCTGCTTCATTGAATCCTTTTTTTATTTCAAGCTGTTGGTCTCTTTTTCCTGATCCTTTTTCTTGGCCAGGGAGAGGTCATCAGATTACTGAGTGATTGCTATAGTTTAGCCCCAGATACAGGCTAAATGTAGGCAGTTAGGAAGTCTGCATATAAAGAAACCAAATCTGGAACGCTTCTGAACTGATATATCGGTTATGAAATGGGAACCTCTGTTACATGCTGTCTGCTTAGTTATTTGACAAGTTAATTAATCTCCCAAGCAACTGTAGATCTGCCGTTTCCTTGGTAAGTGGTGGAAACGAACTCTGGCAGATCCCATAGGTCTTGGCACTACAGTATCAATAACTCTAGAAACTTTTGTATAATAGGCAGTAAGTGAGGTTAAACTGTCTCCATAGGAGTAACTTGAAGTGCTTATTGCCTGAAGGTGTTTATGTTCCTAATTATTTTGCTGTAGCTAATCATGGTTTGCCTATTTAGTTGTGGCTGCCTCTTCAAGAGATGTCTTATTCCCTTCAGAAAGATATCTGATCATGATAGGATAGAGCTTCCTGCCTTGTTAGAACAATGGCATTGTCTGCCTCTCCTCCACAGACAACACAATTACAACTGACACAATAATTGATGCTGAAGTTTTCCAGTGAGAAAGATGGACACACATTATTATCCCATCAATCTTGTTCCACATGGTGTCTTGTACCTCTGGTTTTTCCTACTGTGGCAGCAAATTGACTGAAGCACGCCAAACAGTCTGTTTGTGTTCCCAAGGGTGCCCTGTGATGGAGTGAGGGCATCTTACGTGGCATGAGGAGAAAGGTGAGCCCACAGAAAAGATCGCTCAGGGTGAATGGAACCCAAACATACTTCTATCACCTTCTTTACCTGTTTATGTCTCCACTGTATAGGACTCATTTCACAGGAAATTAATGTCTAAGATCTACTTGATATTATCATGCATTGCATTACACTCTGCAACTGTCTGACCATTAACTGTCCCTCACTCGTGCCTGATTCTGAGTTTAAATGCTGTCTCCAGTGAGATCCCCGATGTTGTGGTTGGGCAAGCTTAAGGTAGATATTAGGAAAAACTTCACTGAAAAGGGCACTAGAACAGGCTGCCCAGGGAGGTGGTTGAATCAGCATCCATGGGCATGTTTGAAAGTCATAGACATGGAACTTGAGGTTGTGGTTTAGTGGTGGGCTTGATAGTTTTGCTAATGGTTAGACTCCATGATCTTGAAGGTCTTTTCCAACCTACTGATTCTACTACTCTATGCTTGGACACCCCAATGTGAATGAGTTGTGTGTTTTTTTGACAACTTCCAAATCTCATCTAGCTTCAGTTTTGCCCAATTTGTAGTAATGTTTGGCACCTCTTTCTGTGCGTTTACTACAATTAATATGCTTCATACTCTCTACATCCAAGTCATGGCTTTGGGTTCAGCCCAAACTTAGATCTGTTTTCTACCCCTTTCAGATAGGAACAGAAATTAAGACACTTGATTTCTCCCTGTCCACTGCTTTTCCCAATAGCTCAGAAGCAAAATATTTTCTTTAGTTCATGACAATAATATGATGAGTCTATAAACTATATGTTTGGGGGGGTGGGTGGTAGAAAAATGTAAAGCTACTAAAATACAAGGTTTGGCATAGCTGTACTATTCTTGTAATGAATAATCACTAAAAACACTATTGTGAGTGCAGTTACTATGTGACAATGGGAATGAAATGCTTTAGATGGAAAGCTGTACTTCAAGGAAACATATGTGGTAGTACAAATGTATTTGCTGCCCATTAATACGTGTTAATTTAATGGAAAATGCCTTACTGAGCTGGCTTATGTAAATTAGGATGGCAGGCAGTGAAAGGCAGCACTTGGACATGGTTAAATGGGCTATGAAGGTAGGAGGACCTCTGGTCCAAAGAGTAGAAGTAAAAGCTGTCCGGTTATACTGGTATGGTTTGTTCCTCCTCTCATTCATATTCCTGTCTTTGCTATGATGAAGAACCAGCATTTAGCGCTCCTCATGCGCTAGCTCTACTCAGTCCTCTTGAATCTGTAGTTAAAAGCTCCTCTATTTAAAAATGAGAAAGACAATTCTCCCCAAAGCAGCTATTTAGCAGGAATCATCTCAGTCCTTTAATGTCTCCAGGATGTGAAATCTGAGCTCCTGACAGGTTTGTCATTGTCAAGACAAGCTTTTCTGTGCCTGAAATAGTCAAGTAATTCACTTGTTACTCTGTGCACAACGTGCAGGGTTTGTTCCAGCCCCCCAAACTGCATCAAGTAGGGTCCCCGCAGCTTTGCGGGGGAACTTTCGGTGAGAGAGACTGGTGTTCCAAATCATGTTAAATGCACCCTTCTGTCTGGGCTTGGTTAGTTACACACATAAAACCCCACAATTTCACTCTCCCTTCTGGCTAACAATCTTGTTATAAGACAAACTATTACGGCAGTCATATGCTCAGCATAAGAGCTGAGTTTGTTTATGAACTGTTCTGTGTGCTTTTTAAAATCTGGCAGTCTGGTGGCTCTCAGCAGCACTGAGAGTCCCACTTTTGGTGCAGAGCTCTCTGACACCTTCACTCTCCTCTGCTTGTGCAAGAGAAGAGGTTGGGGAAGGTTCAGGTGAGGAAAGGTGGAACACTCACTCCAGAAGTGTCCTAGGTTGGCGAGCAAGACAGCTGAGTCACCAGGGGTGAAGAAAAAAGAAAAGGAAGTGTGCTAGGGGCTCTGGAGTCACGAGTACTGGAGCATCAAAAAAGAGCTTGAAGTTAAAATGTGCAGTTGTGTATGCAGAATACATGGGGCTTTGTTCATGCTGCTCAGTGGTAGGATACAGATGAAATACTACCAGGACAACCCCTTGGAGACTAATGTTAGCAAAGTAAGATCCCAAAAAACACCCCACCCCTGTTCTGTGAAATATCCATACTCAAAGCAGGATCAGGACTGGGAAAGAACCTAGAAGGGAAGGTTTGGTGCATTAGTTTAAGGGACAAAGTGCAACATCTTGGGCTCACTTCTAGAGATCTCTATTACAGGGGTAATATTTGCCCCAAGACACATCTATTACCCTTCCATGTTCTGAGTGAATGTTTAGGACCAGAAAAGGTGTCTATGACCTACATCTTGGGACAGAGCACACACTGAAGTTGGTCTGTTAGCCTCGTGTAATACCTGTGTACCCAGAGCAACTGTAGTGGAGTCCTTCCTCCAAGAGACAAGGATTTATACCAGTGTGAGACCAGAGGCAGCCTTTATGAAAGCAACTGGAGCAAGCCTATTTTTTTTGCACACATGACAGCTACTAATTCGGTATCACAGTACATTAGGGACTGGAAGGGCAAGGATGAGGTTAAGTATGGAACAGCTCTGCCTTGGAACAGCACCCTGTGTCGTCATCTTTTGACCAGTTCTGTATGCAAAGTCCTGCAGATATGACCTGTAAAAGATCTCATCTCAGCAGCTTTTATTTGCATAAACCAACTTAATTTCAACATTTGGGACTTGCTCCATTGCACTTCCATGTGGTGTCACCAGGATGTAAGCATGCCTGGCAAACAAAGACAAAAAGGAGGGTGCTATTTTTAGAAAGATGTGACCTTGCTAACAAAGGTTATCCAAACCAGGGAAAAATTATATGGTATATGACTAGAAGAGTCATATGGGCTGTTTTCTTTGCCCAAACAGCCTCATAAATTGTATGTGTAATCCCCAGTCTTGCCCACATCCTCATCCAATTTCATCTGCGTTGCATAAAGCTTAGTAACATCTCAAAAAATAGCTGACCAGCATGAGAGCAAAAACAGTAGGGTCCCTGTAGTAAGTTAAACCCCCTTTTCTCCAATAAGATCCCATGGGACCTTAATGGCCACTTCCCGTCTAGGAATTTTGAAGTTATGGAGCTTGGGTTGTTCTCTCCACCTATGTTTTTATGCACATGGTTCCCAGGGCTCTAGCGACGTTCTAGTAAGTGTATTGGATTTTGAGCTATTCAAGGGGTTTTGTATATTATTTATGAGAATGGATTGATTTGTCTCTCATGTGGAGGAATATATGTAAAATTGAGTTTTGTTGTGGTTGTTTCTTTGCTCAGTGTCTCTGATATGATCACAGCTTCATAACAATTTTAATATATTATTGCCACCGGTATTATAAAACAGGGAGACCATATCCTTCATAATTCTTTCTCTGCTGAATAAACTCAAAAGCTTTTGTTTGTTTCTTATTGATCCTTACTTTGGAGCATAGTAAATTAAGTGAATGATGTTAAACAGGAGGATAAATTCCCTTGTAGTTTCACCCAAATGGACTTCAATTAGCTGTGCTTCTGTGACTGTGCTCTGATGCTATTCATAGGCGGGTTATGACATTGCCAACACATCAGTGAAAGCTAAGCTGCTGTTATTATCTCAAGCTAAAAAATATAGATGTCTTGTGTATGTCTTGTTCCCCATACTATGGAATGGGAGCTTCAGCCAGCGTGGCCAGAAATAGCTCTGACTTTGTGAAACACCTGCAAGCTACACTGGTGTTGCAAGGTCTCAGTTTAAGTCTGGGAAGTGGATGGGCAGGGGAAAGGCAGAAGTTACAGGATCTCTGGGATGTCCTAGTTTGTCATTCCATTGTTCCAGCTACGCAGCAAAGGGAATACTTGTGACCTGCTGAGACGCCCTCGAAGCCAGAGTCTGTTTAGTCAAAATTAGATCCTTATGGAAATACAAGGAGATTGTTTCCTTCTGCTGCTATTTCCCTGTAAAAAAATACAGTCAAGGACTTAATGCACTGACTCTTTCAGTAAGAGAAGGAGGGGTTATCAAATTTAGTCAGTAGTACGTTCAAAATGTGCTTCAGGAGGTGTTTTGGACCCCTTGCCACAGGATTCTTTTGGATACTAAATTGTCATATGGCTATTGAAAGTGGCCAGATAGTTAAAGATAGAAAATTCTGTGAGGAACAACTAAATATGAGGCTATCACCTCTAGTTCAGGAGGTCCCTCACCTGTAAGCTGAAAGGTTCTCTGGCGCTGTTCACAGCCAGTCTGCTGCTAGTGGCTGAGCTTAAAGAGGGCTTGATAGAAATAACATCTCAGCTAATCTTTAAATGACTTCTAAGTTCCTAATAGCAGGGAACTGAGTAGCGAAGTTTACGCCTTCTCTGATGAAAGGCTGAAGTTGCTCCAAACTGCAGCTGTGTTGACATTACCACAATATCTTGATGTGTGGATGTATATAGCTGGGCCAGAACCCTGCAGGGCTGTGCAGTGTGCGATGCCTGTCACAGTCCTGTTGGTAAGCTTGCAGCACACCATTCTGATTTAGCTCTACTTGGTTCTACTTTATTTTTGCATCTACACTGCTCACCCTGCATCATCCTCATGTCTTTTAGATGGATTCCCAGTCCAGTGTGTTGAATTGATGTTTTATGAATTAGGGTAGACTGAATTCTGTCTGATCTATACAGTTTGCCACTCACCTCTTGTCCCCTGCCACTACAAGAAAAGACATTGTTTAAAGCATTCCCTATTCTATTGTGAAAGGTTTCATTGCCATTCAATGATTATTCCTTTGTATTGCCTTTTTTCCTTCGGCAAATGGCTAAACAGCTGCAGCAGCATGCAACTTCGGAGCACCCTGCTGCTGTTCTCAAAAACGAAACAATATGTACTTAAACCAATTGGCTTGTAAACTCCTGCTTCCCTGCCTCCAGCCTGCTAAACTGTTCATGCCCATCATGCCAATCTGTTTTTTCCAGTGCAGAGATGGCTCTATTAGTGCCAACTAACCCACTAAAAAAACCTAAGGCTATAGGCTATGCCTAAGGAAGAAAATGTCTCTGACCCCATCATCTAACTCATTTTATTGGAGCAACACAGTTTAGAATCACCACTGAGGTCTGGATGAAAGTCCCTGTCATTGGGGTGCAGAATTTACCCTTTGATATGGATTTCAGAGGTATCTCACAGCTATCAGGGAGTTGTGAATATTGTGTTTCAGTCTGAGTTCAATGTACCCGACTAATGCAAAAAACAAGTGCTAGAAATCAACTTGAGCTGGTAAGATATGAGATACTGAGAATGAACACAAATAATTCTAAGCCAAGGCACCAGCAGGGGACTGATAGAACATATAACCAGGAGACTGGCTGTTTGCTTCCTTATTCATACTGTTTTATGATTTCATCTCACTGTGCTGATTAAAAAGAGACTGGGAAAACAGTGCTGGAGGCTCCATATCTTGGGCATGTGATGTTCAAGTCTCCCTAAAAAAGCTCTGTCACAACTGATCTCTTTGTGTTTACATTAGCAGGCTCCTTAAAAACCACTCACTCTTCCAGTCTGATACTGGGTATTCTGTTGTAATTAGATAATCCTCTGAAGTACAAATTGAGTATGTTCATTAATAATCTTTAACAGGTGTTTTGTCCTTTGGGTTAAAGTGCTTTGGCCCTTTCGTAGTGTTTATGGAGCTTGGCTGCCTCAGTCCTCAAATTTTCAGGAGGCACAAACTTAAATCCTTGATTAATTAATGATAATTCCTAATTCTTCTGGATGGTTTAGATTTCTGTTCTCTCAAACACATTGTCCTGTTCCACAAACACTCTGCTTTGAGTCTGTTCCATACTGTTGGATACCAGGTCAGGAGAACTGTCCTTGCACAGCAGCATCAGAACTCTTCTGTTTCAAGTGGAACTGTACCGACTGCTATCTTCAAATATCACGTTGACCTTCTAATGGTGGCAACATATTGGTGGGTCACAGGTGTAACAACAAGTGACAAGATAGGTGTTCCTGATTTCTATATCCTTGCCAAGTGACAGACCCACACAACACAGTAAAAAATTGTTGCTACTTATCTAAATGCATGTATGTGCTCAGTGTCATCTAATGATAGGACAAAGGGCAATGGGTGTTGAGCTGGAACACAGGAGGTTCTACATCAATATGAGAACTTCTTCCCTGAGGGTGACAGAGCACTGGAACAGGCTGCCCAGGGGGGTTGTGGGGTTGCCTTCTCTGGAGACATTTAAAACTGGCCTGGGTATGCTCCTGTGTGAATTGATCTAGGTGATCCTGCTGTGGCAGGGAGAGTGGAGTAGATGATCTTTCACAGTCCTTTCCAATCCCTAATGTTCTGTGATTCTGTGATCCTATCCTGCTTGCTGTTCCAACACTTAAAACCATCTTACAGTGTTAAAACCCTTTTCCTCATTTCCAATGTGTTCTGGGTTTGTACCCACAGGTATAAATGTTAAGCTCAATTTTTATGTGCTGAGTATTCATGTGAGTTGAAGCGAGATTAGACTCCAGGCAGACCCTTCAGGTCTGCCATAAATACCTTTACTTCCCCTTTGTGTTTCTCCTTTAAACAAATCCATTGTTCCACTTCAGCTCTTTCCTTGTTTGCCTTACAGTTGCTCTGCTAAGCCCCATAATTGTCAATAAAACTCATAATTCCTCATGCAGTACTGTATCGAATGCTTTACTGAAATCCAGATAGATTAGATCTACTGCATTTCCTTTGTCTAGAAAATCAATTATCTTATCAAAGAAGGATATCGAGTTAGTCTGGCACTCTGTGTCTTTGTGAAACTTATCTATCGCTTCATCCCATTTTACATTTACTTCCATGTCTCTAATTATTCTCTCCTTAAGAACTAGCTCCAAAGATTTTGTGTAGTCATTTCTATTTGTGATCCAAGTGGCTTTGACCTTGGTTTGCGGGGACCCTACATGATGTGTTCAGACTCGAGATTTAGAAACAAAGGTCTGTACAGCATCATGATGGGCACTCAGAAGTGCCTGTGCATAGGGGGTGCAGCAGGACAAATAGAGCAATGAAGGGCTAAAACCATCAGGAATTCAGAAAGGATGTAAAGAAAGCATCATAAATACTTGCCCTGTCCTTAGGCTTTTTTTTAGACCCCTGCCAAGGCAGCTGCCCCTGTGCAGCTATTTTAATACTCTTCTGATGAGGATGTTCTGAGTCTACTCTGCTTCCACCAAAGTGTACGTTGCCCTAACAGAAAAGGGTCTCGGCGGGTGAAGGTTCTGGCACAAATAAGCATCTGTGAAAGAATTACATCCTTTCATCTGTTCTGTCTTTGCCCTATCCAAGTCCCAAAGAGAAATTCAGGGAAGGTACAAGTGTCTCTTGCACCATTGCCTAACATTTTGCTAGTCACTTCACGTCCTTTTGGAGAACAGGACCAGTAATTGTGTTTGCTGGGGGAACACCTCAGATAAATACTGTTGTTTTTTGCTTTTCACTCTTCTGTCCCATGAAATATACTCCTTGTCTTACTGCAGCTGCCATAAATGCAAGTCCATCAATACTGCTGTTATAAACCCTATTTTTTTAACAGTTTATCATTCAAAGGCAAAGATTAGTTTTCTCTCCTTGCCACAATTGATGCTGGGTGAGAAAGCACAGGCTACTGTCTGAAATACACTTTCTCTGAATTTTTAAGCATAGCAATAAGTATTGAGAAGAGATGGGCCATCAGTACACAAATATAAAGAGACAGCAGCATTTTACCCTATAGAACCAGGTTGTGTGCTGAAGTGGTACTCCAGGTCTAAAATAATGACTATTATAATTATCCTTCACCATGCACACAGTCTTGACTGGATCCTCCGTCATCTGCAAAACTGAGGGAGCTTATGTGAACCAGATCTGGTTTTGTAATCTGTGCTCATAGAAAAGTAAATTATCTCAGCCCTTTCCAAAGCAAAACCAACAGAATATCCAGGAACCACAGGGAGATGAAGAGCAGAACACTGTCAATAACGCCACATAAACTTAAACCTCTGCGTAAGCTTTTGGATTCCGATGGGTTGACCGGGGAAGTGACAGCGATCCAAGAATAAAAGAAATACAACCTGCATCATAGATGGATGATCTGCTGGTAGGGGAGTAAACGTAGGATAATCCAATGGCGGTTAACCTCCCTGCGTCCAAATTTCTCACCCGTAAAATCATAGCGATACTTGCCTTTGTAAAGCACTTTGAGGTCTGTGGTGGAAAAGTGATGTATGAAGACAGATACTGTTATTTCAAAGGGATGGAGTGCAGCAGGTGCCATAGATCTGGAATTACGCGGTAGACAAATATTGCAGGAGAACAGTAGGAGTCAGTGGTAGCCTACAGTTTGTAGCTTTAATCATGTCAGTGCCTTTCCTATTTAAGTGCAGTATTTCAGGCAATTCCTCCATTGCTCACTTATCAGGGAGGGTATGAGAAACAGTTTATTTTGCTGGAAGGAAATAATTGGAGACAAACAAAATTAACCTGGTGTGGAATCATTTAAAACTCGCTTATCCAACGTAGCTTTCCTAGAGAAATTCCCAGCCACTCTCGTTCATTTGGAGGGTTTACTAGTTTTCTCAGCTATCGGTGACTTTCTGTAACACTATCACAAGTTGCCTTTTAGGGGAAGCACTTCCTACCCCCCGCTGAAATCTGTGTATTTCCCTGTTGAGGATGGCACCCTTCGTTGTGATCTCATCAGGCTGTTTGTACCCAGATCTACCTCTTGTGCACTATTCCCATCCTGTCTCACGATACAGTCTTGGAGGAAACTTGCTGAAACCCTGATGCTGCCAGAGGTCATGCCTGACTTTGCATGATGCCTCCTTTCATTTTCCTGCGTGCTCCAGCTTGGAGCTTACTGGAGGAGATCAGAGTGAAATAGAGCTGAGCAGATTAACGTGTCATGAAGGGAAGCGGGGAAAAAGCGGTTGTACAGCCTAGATGTTTGTGTGACAGGCATGTGGATGTGTGTGATGGGAGAGGAAAATCAAAGCGAAAAGGGCATGTGTCAGAGGGACAGCACCTGGGGTCCTTTGATTAGTCTGCACAGCATATGCCTGGAAAAAATGAGAGGGGATTCCTATCTGAGCAGTGGTGCTAAGGTCAGGCCACAGCTCACATCAGCACCGATCCTAAGCAGAGCACATCACTCCTGTATCAACTGAGCAAAGCTCATGGAAGCTGCCAGCTGGATGGACTCATGTACAAACACACCTCCCTGCAGACTGCACAGAGGGGAAAAACAGTGCAATGTGTTCAGTGTGGTGATGGAAGGCCAGAATTATTTTGCACAGTCCTCTTTGTATCCCTGACCTCATGGCTGAAAAAGCATTTCAGATGTTTAAACATCTAAAACTAGGCAGAGGGTTTTAACTTCTGAAGCTCCTGTGTTCATCCACGAAGAGATAAAATTATCTCTTTCTATGAAATGTATTTGGCTGGAAGAAAGTTTAGCAGCACTGCTTTGCCACAGGCTGCTCTCCAGCGCGGAAAGAAGAAATCCAGGGAACGATGGCAAGAAGGCAAAGGGGGAGCAGATGCACACCCCCTCACCTGCCTGAGGTGAGCTGCTGTCCTGCCAACTGCAACCTGGGGCCCCGGCTGGAAAACTGCCACCTAAGGTGTGCACAATCATGGGCATTTCGTAGCTCGTGAAATTCTTGTCTGGATAATGATGGAGTGGGGTGTGCCAGCCCAGGACACCCAGCTGAGCTAAGTACAGGTCTGAAGAATGGTGTTGAGGGTGATGAGCTGCTGAGAAAATCAGTTCTGCTCAATCACCTGCAGGTCAGCCAGCTCAGATCAGGCATCGCCTTTTCCCTCCAGGAGCACTCAAATCTCAACCCAGGCACAGCAGTGTGAGGTGGCTCTGGAGGTGCATGAGTTGGAGAACAACGAGACACTGGCACTTTTCTGTATGTACCCAGAGGTCTGTTGAAGTCTCCATATCTCTGGACTTTTGTTTAGCCATACCTGCCCACTGGTGTGTTATACACCCAGAAAACATCTTGCTACTGACTGATAACCAGTGGTGTTCCACTCACCCTGCAGACTGGGAGATGAACCAACACCTACCCTACCTTTCTAACTCGTTCCATCCTCCTCAGCAAAGCCCATGTGCTGCTGCCATTTGCACAGTCCAGCGCTGCTCTGGGAAACCACTGTTTCTTCTCTCATTCCCTTTGCAAAAGGAAGAAAAAATGCTTGGGATAAGGTATGCCTGTAAAACTTGCATCACTCCCTTCAGCCCTTCTCCCCAGACTGGAGTTAAATATAGCAAAGGCCATTTCACTGGCTGGAACAAACACAAATAACTTGCAGGTACGATAAAACGAGCCCAGGTTGCTCTTGTGCTGCAGTTGGAATGAGGTGACTGTCTTCTGTCTCTGGCGCTCGCAGGATGGTTTTATGTACCACATTACGAGGGATTTTTGATCACTGAACAGATACTGCTGTAAAGCCTAGGGGTGACTTAGTGAAAATGTAGCTAAACAGCGAATCTGTGTCCAAGAAACAGCTGCCTGGTCTTTTGCATTTGTCGGATCATTTTTAGATCAGAAAGACATTTTGGGATTATTTTCTTTCAACGGGCAATGCAGATTTGGTAACAGCGACTCTTTTTGCAAATTTGTATTTGCTTCACTGAATCCTTCTCCAAGGCTGGAGGGAGAATTTAGGAACTTCATTTTGACATTGAATTTCTTATTTGAATCTAAGTGTTTCATTTTGCTACTTTCAAACAAAATATTTTGATCTCTCCTTTGTAAATTCAGTTTGGTTAGAAATTGCCTTCTATTTTATTTGGAAGGTTGTGCTCAAAAGTTTTGCTCTAACCAAGATGCTTTTTTTCCCTTTTGGCTTCAAAATCACTGGTGAGAACCAATGCAGAAGTCCCTCCTTGACAGTGAATGAGAAATTCAATTACCTGAAGAGCTTTTGTTCCCATTTTGGTGTAAGCTCTTGCTCGTAGAGGGAGGTGTGCTGTGCACTCCAATACACATTTACAGCCCAACCTGTTGTGTAATGTCTCCCCAGATGGATGCCCTCCACTGAGGACAGAGTCAGACAACTAGAATACAAGTTTTTCTCATCAAAGGCAAAATGGCAGAATTCAGTCTGGTTTCCTCAGTGTAAGTCATCATTTGGATGTGCCTGTTTCGCTTCACTGGGTACCTGGGGGTTCTGGGACAACCTTATCTCGACTGGTACAGAGTGTATCCACCACACAGATTTCAGCACAAGGTCCTTGCTTGTGAGGTAGGCTGCCTCAGGAGGGCTATTGGAATAGTTTCTGTTGAGCTCCTTCTTGGAATATCCATACTTATACCAAACCTGGGGAGATACAGAGTGTGGAGATGGTCCAAATATCCCTGTGCCCAAGTCTATATCTGCATTGGGGATGTTCTTGCACTGTTGTAGCTGAGAAAAGCCTCCTAGGAAGATGCCCCTGATTCAAAGGCTACTATCATGACCAAAGTGAGTCCAAATAATAATCCTAGACTCGTTGCCTGGGTCTGAGTAGCACCTTTGGCAGTAGGAAGAATGTAATGCTGCACCTCCAGAATTTAAGAATCCTGGAAAATGAGAGGGTTTTAATTTCTTAATCTACTTCACAAAACAATTTGTCTGTGCCTGAAACCCTCCTGCCTCTGACTCATCAGCTTTCATGCTCCACCTTGTCCGTGGGGTGGAACTTTAGACCCATCAACTCCCGTCATCCAGAATGTAGTCTGACAGTGACTACAAAAACTCCCTGGGGAGACTGAGTGCAAGCAGCTGCTAAAGCTGCCCAAATGGGACTGTGGCAGGGCACAGATCTGGCCTGCATGCTGTTGACACATCACCCCTTCAAATACACAAGCGATGCTCTTTTGTTGGCCTGGCTGACACACCACCACTGCTCCGCTCCAGCAGAGCTCAGTTATGTAGGGGAGTGCAGGGAGTCAAGCGCAGAGCTGTTTTCTTACTCTTTCACTACCCTGTCCAGATCCTGTCTTCCCATCAGCAGCAGTCTGCAGGAGGCAAGGCTGCAGGCTCTCTTCTCCAGGGCGTTATGCTGCTGCATCATCCCCATCAGACTCTCATGTCAGCAAGCCACAAGAGATTGGCACTTTTGCTACTGCGATAGGCGTGTGACCTTTGTTTTTCCAGTAGCTCAATCTGCTTTATCCAGGGAAATCACAGCAAGTGCACTGTGCCAAGTCCTGATCCCACTGAAGTCAGTGACACAGCTCCAGCTGACCTCAGCGGGACTGGCATTTCGGAAGCACCATGTAATTCCTGTAGGCTTCTTGTGCAGCTCATGAAGCATATGTGCCGTCTCTCCCCGCACGGCTATTTGACTTTCACACTCCTGATGGAAATGCGTCTTTATAAATTTACAAATAGCGCAACAGCTGTGTGTTTATATAACCCCATTTGAGGGCCACATGTACCCTCACCCTTGTGCTATTAATATTTATACTGTCACAGCCACGTACACATGAATACCTCGTGCACAAATGCACATGCACTCTGGAACAATAAGAGATTAAGCCCCCTTCTGAGTCAGTAATGCCTTTAGGTAAAGATCCATGGAAGGACACATCTCTGCTCTTGAAGACATCAAGAAAGAACTTCTTGCTAGGTGCTGGTGACTTTGTACGAACTTCTAGGCCACCCTTGGTGTGCCAAAGTTTGGCACGCCCTTGGTGTCTGCACAGCAACACTCCTTGATTTGAAGTGACCAGAGTCCAAAATGTTCTGCAGAGCAAAGTCAGATATTTCAGTCAGTCAGGAGACAATTTATAGGGCATCCAGGACTCCAAGTGCTGCAAGCTATTGATGGCAGGGCAAGTGGCTCCAGCTGCTGCTGCTTTCCAGCCAGTGTAATGAGCATTGTTCAGAAGGCCACCATGGAGCTGGGTAACTGCTGTTGCAAAAATTACCCTTTTTGTTTGTTTGTTTTTGTTTTTAGGCAAAAATGCAGAATCAGATGGCTGTAGTCAATCTGCAAATTCATAGAATCATAGAACCATTAGGGATTGGAAGGGACCTCGAAAGATCATCTAGTCCAATCCTCCTGCCACAGCAGGATCACCAATTGCCTGACTTGCTTCAAGTGCAAACGGGGGGGGAAACTTGCAAAACATCCAGCCTAGATGTTTTGTTTTGACAACTCTGATGAAACATTTTTACTTCCTCATGCTGAAAACCCTAGCATGCTTGACTTTGCCTCCATTCTCATCTGTTCCAGAAGAGAACTATTTGTTCTATCCAAAATACTGTTTTAGAAACCTTTCAACTTTCTGCTTTGCTAGAGCAATTGGTTGAAGTGATCATTTCAGGTCATCCAAGAGTGGTGTGATCCTGCCCTCTACACTGATTTTTTTTCCACTTGGACAATGAACCAGCTCTCAGTAAGGAGCCCAGTCCAGCCTTTCTCTTTCCCCAAGGTCTTGAGACCAAAGAGCAAACATGTGGAGGTGTGTGCCAGACTTCGACCCACTTGCACAGGATGCACGAGGCGGAGCGCAGGCAGCCTTGCTAAATCTCTTCCTTTCCTTTTACAGGGAAACTTTGCTGTGAGACCACATGGCTGTTCTGATGCCAGCAAGTTCCCTGCAGATGGAGAGAGCAAATAAAAATGTGCATATTTACATTATACATGCAGATTAGATAGTGTGCATTCCTCACAGCCTGTCCCTGAAACACCCTCCAAAAGGAGTGTGGGGGAGAATGCAAAGAAGTGGAGTCCAACTCTGATCTCTCATTGTCTCACTCCCACACACGCAAACGATATTGGCTGGTTAACCCTTTCTAGTGACCTGTGTCATGGATAAAACTCATAGTGCCTGGCAGCCATCTCTACCTTAGTTCAAGGAGTGGAAATATTTGCTTTCAGAGAGTAGCCAAAAATCAAAAGCCACAGGATGGCAGTGGTAATGATGGGGAAATGGTTGCTTTTCTTAAACCTTGTATTATCTGGTGAAAGAAGAGAGTGAGGGGTAAGGGAGTGTGTGTGAGGGGTTGTCCTGACATAGAGCCAAAACATTTAAACACTGACCTGAAGCCCTGTTGTATTTCCAGAGAGCTCTTGCAACTATACTGACTTCCACAGGTCATCCCATCCCTGAAGCGCTCTCTCCAAACATCCCTCATCAGCAGGCACAAGCCTGTTCCCTCTCACAGCTGGTTTCAGCCTCTCCATACTTATCTCCCTTTGGTATCCATCTCTTCCCCCAGCCTCAATTCCCTGTGTCACTGGGGCAGCTCTGAGTAATGCCCTGCTGAGCATGTGGTGTTCCCTTCCTGTGGAAGTCCTACTGTGAGCTCAGTTGTGGGAGAGGTGGGTTTTTGATGGGAGTAAGGAGAGATCCAGTGATGGGTTATCTATAGTTTACTCCTGGGGAAAGTCAAATACAGTTTCTTTGACAGCAGTGGAAGTACAGATGGGAGTGCAGTATCAGGCACTCCCCTCCCCATGCTGCACTGACTGATCTTTGGTCTCAGACCTCTTGCCTTCTGCTAAGCCAGGTTCTAGATTCTTTTCTGTGGACTGGGTTGCTGAGACCATCAAAATGAGCTTGGGCCCATCAGCTTGTTCCAGGTGTCCCCTTCTTGAAAGGCCTCGATGTGCATGCAAAGACTATCCACATGAAAGAAGTCTGGGATCACAGTTCAGTGACAGCCAGGCTAGGAGGAGCATGTAGGCAATCTAAGACCACTGCTTGGGCTTTGAGGAGTCACCCTGCACAGCACACATAGAGCCATATAATGGCTTAGGTTGGAAAGGACCTTTGAGATCACCCAGTTCCAAGCCCCATGCTATGGACAGCGACACCTCTCACTAGACCACATTCTCCCACACACTCATCTCTATTTACTCTCTCACACTGCAGCACTTATGTCTGCCCTCCCAAATGAGTTCTTTAGGGTGCTTGTTCTGGCTCTTTGGGGGAGCAGGACTTGCTCACTCGGGATCCCTTGCCATCCCACACACACAGCATTGCAGTTCACTCAGGAAGCTATGCCCCATTACTCTCAAAGTCCTTGCTGGGCTCTGCAAGCTGCCACCTTGCTGACAGATGTTCTGCTCAGCTGATTCTGTCATTTTTACACAGTGGCAGCCTGGTTAAATATTCTGTGCCTCATGCCAAACTTTTAGTGCTCCCAGTGGGAGGGAAAGGGGTAGCTAAGTCCATCCTGGGTCATGTGTGACTTGGGGGCACCGATCCCTGAATGTTAATGGTCTTCCATGCAGGTGGGTCAGGATGCTGTGCTTGGGAAGAAGTGATCCTTTGAAGAGAGGTTGGCTCTAGCCTTTTGAGGTGCAAAAGCTGCCTACATGGTACCAGATGTAGGAAAGAGCTTGCCTGAGCACAAGAGATGGAAGAACGAGACATTCAAGGCATCTTCCAGGCAGATGAATAAATTATACTTCTTGATATATTTTTTTTAAGGTGCAGATTTTCGATTTATATCCATGGCTTATAAATGCCATCGACTTTTTTCTGTACAGAGAAATCAACAGAAAGGTGGGAGGTTAAGTGCTGCAGAGTGGGATAGATGAAATGAACAGCACAAGCCTGAGTGGTGGATCCTGTGATAGAGCACAAAGGGTGGAGGGATTCCTTTGGGGGTACCGTGGGGTTCAGGGATTATGAAACGTGAGGTGGTGTGGTGTAAGGAGCCTTCCCATCCTCTTCTGACAAACTTTGTAAAGTTCTCAGTGCTGCAATGTCAATGATAATAGAGCAAATAAAATAGGGCTTAAACTTATAAGGAAGCTAAAACAATTTCCCTGCTTCATGTTGTGCATTTACAGCCTCTTCTTCAAAGACCTTGCACGCAGCTATTTTTTTTCCTTTTCTAAATTGGCTTTCACACCATTTTCACCAGCATTATAGCAGGGTGCATCCAGTATTGCACCAAGGAATGTGACTAATATATTTTACAGGTAATTTGTGATGGTTCTTTCTCACGGAGGATATTACAGGCTGGACCAATGCAGCCATTTCTGACACTGATTAGCTCATCTGGCTAGGTGAGATTAAAGATGTAGCTAAAGAGAAAAACACAAGTGTCCGTTTAAGGTCCCAAATCAACCCCTAAATATATGCTCAGACTTAAAATTAGGAAATTGCTTTTGCATTTTTAAAGAAGCTGTTTGAACATCCAACTGCCATTCACTTAGCATGTACAATATTGCCCTTCAGAGCCGTGGGGCCCAGTTTACTTTAGTGTTACATCAATTTTACTTTCAAGAGCTGTAATTCTCTGGTAGGTCAATGCCAATCCTGTTGTGTTCTTTTAAGGTGCAGTGTATCAACTGAGAGAATGGCAGGTGCAGTTAAACAATTAGTCCACTGCTATCCTCGACCATAGGAAAACGTAATGATGACCAAAGTCCCTGATGTGCTATAGGAAGGAGGTTGATAGATCACCACATTTACAGCACCTTAAATGCAGGTCTGGAGTAATTTTGTTTAAAATTGGAGGAAAATAGTAAAGTCAATGTGGCACAAAGTGCCATGCAAGTGTTGTGAATAAAAGCTTCAAAGGGTACTAAAGTGCCATTGATTATCTTTGAGAGCATCTTTAAGATCTCCAGCCCAAGATAAAGAACTGACATATACACTGTAATGTTAAACCATCATCTCTACATTTCTAGTATTCATCTCTTCTCCAGCAGATGTACCCAACCATTATCATCCTCACTAGTAATGCACTAGGAAATCACAACACATTAGATCCCTTATGTTCAATAGGGTATGCCTTTCAAAAGCCACCAGTGGTCACGTCTGCTTCGGCAGCTAAGATTTTAAGATGAATTAACATGCCTGTTCTTAATGATGGCTGGACATACCGCGTATCTGGAAAGCCAGTCAGAATCAGTAGGAGGCAACAAAAAGATGCCTCATTGCCTTTCTCCACATGTTTATCACACCTCATACCATGGCTTATTTTATAGAAATAGAGTCTAATAAACTAAGATCATATACTGTTGGGGAAAGGCAAGGAGGGGACAGTTATGTGTTTGGTTGATAATGATAGCACAATTGCCACATGAAGCATTTGAAGAGATACTGACTGGTGTTTAGAGGAGGAATTTAGAACAATGCAGGGTGAGCCATGGCGTGGATGAAGTGGATTTAAACCTGACAGTGTGAAATGGAGGCAAGGAATAAAAAGGGAAATCAGTCCAGTCTTTCCATGGGTAACCTCCAAGCACTGGTGTTTCTCAGTCTCTTGGAAAGCAGTGACCTCCAGATGTGCATGTGGAAGGGTGATCTCAGACTGGAACTTGTACTTAGTGTCCTCTAAGGCAACAGGTTGAAGACAAAGAGTAGGGAGACTGAGGTGTTATTAACTACACGTATGTACCAGCACTGGAAAGCTGTGCCATGTCTTCACAGTTAAAGCTGCTCTTAAATGAAAGGTGCTTCAGAAAAAGTGTTAGTGATTGTTTCAAAGACAAGAGACCACCAATCTCATGAGCATTGTTAGGTCAAACTACCTTCTGAAGAAGGAAGCCAGCACCAGAGCCCCACTCTCTTTACCTGTGTAGGCAGTACTCCTCTGTTGTTAACACGGGCGGCAAGCACTGGGACAGGGAGCAGCTGGTGTTTGCAGGCACCTCCACGGAGAACAGCCTGGAAATGTCAGGAGCCCTTTCCTTTACGCACCCGCTCTTGGAAAGTGCGGGAAGAAGCTTAGTCCAGCCACAGACTGGCTGTAAGGAGGGTGCTGTCATGCAGAACAACTTGGCAGATACCTTCGACTGCTGAACCCTCTCCCAGCACCACACAACCAACACAGCCAAGCGAGTGACAGCTACTAACAGGCCATCTTCCAGCCTGGCCCAGATCCGACTCGCTGCCTGAGCCAAAGCTCGCTACTGCTGTTTTGCTTTACCTAGACGGAGCTGGACAGGTGGCATTGGCAAGAAACCAAAGAAAAGCAGTTCATTCTTGGGGAGTAGTCTTCCATCTGAGATGGCACGTGATAGGAGATGTGGTGTGTCTTGGCAGCAAGATCAGATGTTCCTTATAACAGTTTCTGAAGCTTTGGAACTAACTCAGGCTTCAAAATCTGAAGAATTAACTTGTTCTATTTTGTCTGGATAGCACTTCTTTTGCATGAAGCTTCTGCTGGGAGTGCTGAGATTCCATTACAGAAGTTGCACCATCACTTAGCTTTCTGTTATAGTCTTTCAGCGCTACATAAGTGACTTCTAGCGAATCTCCAGCCACGCCAGAAATGGGAAGAAACAACCAACAGCTCTTCAAACAATGCAAAAAGTCCATGCCTCTCTGTCAACAGCCACCACCATCTGCATTGCCCTTCTCCAGCAAGTGATGCTACCGCAAAATGGGATTAACCGGAGGTCCCCTTTACCTTCAGGAAGATCATTTGCAGTGGGAGGTATTTTTCAGAGTGAGTGACAGCACTGTGTCGGGAGGAAGAGAAAACCCTTGAGGGGTCTCTAATAACCCTTCTTGCATTTCCCGTTCCTTAGTAATCTCTGCTCCGCAGGCATGTCCTACCCAACCTTTCTTAGCTAGTAATTGCTGAAGGAATCAAAACACAAGGCATGGCAGTTGCAGGCATCCAGTGGAAAAACCTCCCTGCGTTCACATGTGCAAGCATAAAAGAGAGAGAGGAGGAGAGAAAACGCATTAAAGGAAAGACAACATTTGCAGCAAGCGAGTGTGTCCTTGACCAAAGGAGACATCAAAGACAGCTTCAGTGATTTACTCTTTGACAGGCTGGCATCTCTGTGATTCACGGAGCTAATCAATTAGATGATACATTCCCTTTCCTTGCCCCCCTCCCCCTTCATTTTTAACAGCTTCTTGCCAAGAGTGGAAACGCTCCAGAACTGAATGGATAACCCATACCCAGACCATGATGCAAGAACTGACAAATAACATTGCAGCAGGTCTGAAAAGGGCTTGAGGGATGTGTCACAGGGATAAGGGCAATTGTGATCCATTGACAGTGGATGCTGTATATTCCTGGGTCACACAACATAGTGGATGTGGATCTATGCCTGCCTACCTCTCAATGCCACATGCTGGTCTTATAAGCCATCAAGTGCTCCAGCCATATGCAAACAGAGCCTTGTCCTTCAGAAGCACTTCCCTCTGACCTTCCCTCTGACCATTCTTAGACCCATAGCATCTCTTCATAATTCCTCTTTGCTATGTCCAGGCACACAGACACTCCTGCACACCAATGTAGGATGCACACAACAATGTAGAGGCACTTCAGGTACACAAGTACATCCCTTTCACGGACATATTGATGTTCAGCTTCATGATCCACACTTTGTACATTGTACACATTCCAGCTCTCACCCTTATTTCACACACCGGCATGTATGCTCCAACCCCAATGTTTCCACCAGCTTTCTACCAGTGACTGCTCTGATGATGGCTACTGAGGGGGGAAAAAAAATCAGCAAAAAGCATCTCCATATCTGCTTTCTCTAACTCATTCCAGGTGGGATGCAGGAAAGCAGAGCATGGTTTTACATCCTAAACCAACAGCATCTGCAACAAAACAGCCCATTGGAACTGTTCAGCTTTGAATCCTTGATATCTAAATGATCAAAAGTAAAACGTGACGTTTCCCAAGTGCTGCACCGAGGGACAGTGCACTTCCCTTCATGTGCAAACATCATGTTGCCTGTCCTACTGCCAAATGAGAGAGACAATCACAGCAGAGAAATCCATAGTGTGGAGTGAATCCTGGGAGGCACAGACTGGGAAATGCACCACAACAGGCTTCTGGGGCTGAGAGCTGCAGCTGGACAAACACTGTGGAAAGCAGCCTGCGTTTATGTTTGTGCCTCCTCTCTCCTAATGAGAAACAATGGAATTCTCATTCCATTGAATGGTCGCAGATTAGTACAGTCAAGGACATGAGAGCAGTTTTGGGGGTTTGGGGAATACACCTCTCCATGCATGAATTTTTCCAAAGCCTATGGTCATCCCAGGACAGCAGTCTTCTCAGGGACACACACAGGGGCTAAACCATGTTGAGTCATAGCCAGAATCTGAATGAGCCAGTCAGAGCTGTGAATGCTGAGCCAGCCATATCAGCACTTGCAGTGTTTAAAATTTCATTGAAGATAATATCAGATATCTCTAGTCTTTATGGCTCCAAGACTTATCTTTTGAACGTAGCCAATGCAATGCTCCCCCTACGATCATCTCTTATGCACAGCTCAAAGCAGCAGGCACGATTCTGAACAGACACGGGACGTAAGGAGAAGGCACTGGTGCTGCCCAGATGTAAATCCAGGTTCAGAAAAAAGCCCCAGGTATTCCTGAATGAAAGAAAGGGGATTTACCCCTACTTGTCACAAGATACACAACCTGACCTGGTGCTTGATGAGAACTACTCTAGGGTAATTCTTGGTGAATTTCTCACTACTGATACTGGTCTTAGGAGAAACACGATGCCAACAAAGATGAGACGCCAGTGTTGTGCATAACCAGAGCACCACAAGACAGAGCTTTGTTGAAAGGATGGAACTCACACAGGTTTACCCCTGTTTCTTGGCATAATAAGGCAAACACATTGCATGGTGAAGAAATTCTCCCTTCAGGGTTCAGACAGGAGACTGCTCACTCTGGCACACTGGCTTCAGAGAATGCAGGCAAAAAAACCTAGTCTTACCCCCTCTTTCCCTCATAGCATGGACTATCTTGAGCATCCTGTGCCTCTCCCAGCTGAGCCCTGGCTCCCTCTCGCTGCCTAGAAGAGTCTTCTGCAAAAACAGAGACTTTGTTGAATATTCTCTGATTTGATCTGGATGAAATCTTTCATCAGATGCTGCAGCTCTTCATGGCAAAGTACCCACAGGCTGTTAACAGGGTCCAATTTTTACCCGTTCAGCTTCAGGCATAAATTTGCTGTTTTCAAAGTGAAGACAGCATCAGATGGCAGAGCAAAGGGGGGAAAAAAAAGTCCTTCACCAGCTGTGAAAACTGCCCTTTTAATTTTCATGAAAAGATATGAGACAAGAACAAAAGAAATGTTCTGCTGCCTGTTTCATTCCTCATTGGTGCTGTCGACAGCCGGCGTTTCCAGTCACCATTCAATTCTTAGATGTCATTAGCTGCTGGATCTCTTTTAGCTTCCCCCCTTCCCTCTTGGTGAGTTTCGTCTTTCTAGGTATCACCTCTTGAATTCACATTCAGTTCTGGGGGGCAAGTTTTATCTGTTCTGCCTGTGACATGAAAATGGTTGTTTCCCCTTCTCTTAGCCAGCTTTCTCTGTTGAGGTAAATCCTCTACCTGTTTCTGCTACTCCACTTTGAGGTCCTGCTTTCAGATCTTAGTCTTTCTGTTTTACATCTACACTGTGTCTCATTAAAACTGTGCATCAGTCCAGATTTCTCTTCATTACAACAGGCAGGGCTTGTGGGAACACAGCTATAATGAGGGCAAAGAGTATGGCTCGAAAACAACTTCTAATAGCTCGTTAGCAAAAAAAGATGAGCCAGACACCACTGTTGTTTCCTCATTCGTTTTAAAGATCTGAGAGCCAACCCCTTTCCAGCCCATGGAGGTTAGCAACGTTTAGTCTTCAAAATCAAGGCACAGCTTTCTTCTTTACTGAGGACTCACAGCCGTAGAAGGTCCTGGACTCCTGTGTCCTGTGATATCTGCAGATGATCATGAGTCACTTAATGTAGTCGCTCAGTGCTCATTTCTCACCTTCTCAGTGCTTTTTGCCCACCTGGGAAACAGTGAGAGGAGCAGCACTACACACTGGCAACCCAGCTGCTGATGCTCTTTCCTCCCCTACTTTGAGATGGATCTAATCTTGCCTGATGTTGTCTCTCTGCTTCTGCTGCTTAGGTCTGTACGTCAGCCTGACCCAGATTTGGAGTACAGGTACAAATATTTGCCAGAATCTTAGTGGTGGGATCCTAGTCTGAGCTGGCAATGCATGGTACACGTGGAGAATGTAAAAATTCCCCTCTTCATACATAGATAGATAAAACCAGAAGGAGGTGTTCAAGCTTGCAGTTAAACTTTAAAAGAGCCCACCTTGTCTTTTATCATCTTCCCCTTCTGGGTAACATCCAGCAGGAGCTGCTATATGCTTGGAAGTGTTATCAGGAGCTACTGCTTCTTTCAACTGTGAAGGAGCAAAGCTGAAGAGTGTGCCTAGGTTTTACCCTGCCATTACTCAGGCAAGGTGGCTAAACACTGTGTAAAAACTGTGCAAATCACACAAGGACCTCGGAATTTATGCGCTCGTATCGTTACATTGCTGGGACATCTCTCAGCAATTTACATTGTAAAATATCAATGCCCTAAAAAGCTTGGAAGGAGATTCATTGCACTGGCAGCCTGGCTCATGTATTCTTATTAGCTACTCACTGTACCTATCAGAGAAAAAGACTATCATCGGTGATATTTAATGCTGAACTTTTGGCTCCATTCAGCGCAGGCTCAAAACATAACAGCTTGACAGTCTCACTAGATGCTGTGGCTCTATTTAAAGGACAGCTGACACGAAGGGTGTCTCTTCTGCATGGGTGATAGCTTTCAAAGGACTGAAGAGTGATGATGCCACAACTAGAGAGTGCCCTGTCCTCAGAAAAAACGTGGCTGGTGTCACCTAGCAGGTTCAATGTCCTGTAGGTCTACTAGGGAGCTGCTTGCTTTGGGGCTCTGCGTGTGGCTGACAGCACCGCTCAGTTGAGATAGGAAGGTATCATCTCCCCTGGAGGAATATGCTCCTCAGTCAGAAGGAGGAACACAACTACATTTGAAGGCATTTTATTTTTAGCTTATTATTCATAATTTCACTCGTGTACGTCACGGTGACTCATGCTTTGTTCCTCCTTCCTTGAGCCGGTGCAGACAACACCACTCTTTGTTTAATGCCTGGTCTCTCTCTTTGAGGGCTGTTGTTGCAGTGAGGTCTAGCAGCAACAAGGGCTTCTTCTCAGCCAAACACTTCCCTTTTTTTTTTTTGCTGTGAAAGTCTGGATGAAAGTCGTCTTTTTTCTCTAAGAAGTGTGTTTTTGGTGAAATGCAGATGTGGTAAATGCTTGTGCACAGTTGTCTGAGAGAGAAAAGGCCTCCAAATGGAATAGGGGTTGTTAACAGAACGGAGGAGAGACCTTCCCATGCATCAAATCCTGTTCCTTACATCACTGCCAACCCCTGAGCAGATGTTCAGTCCAGATCATTCCCCAGAACATCTGTGCCCTATCCTCTACCTGCTGCAAGCCACAAAACACCTCCCTGCAAGACCTCGCAATAAACTTCAGACCCTGCGTGGAAAAGACAAAACCTTCAAAAGTGCAGCATATTACAGAGAAAAATGGGAGAGATTAGAGGCAAAGAAAGGAGCAAACAGCTCCTAATGGTTACCTCATGCTTTCCACATGCATCAAATGGTACTGCCTTTTCCTAATGTGAAGCCATGGCACTGGGCTAACAACCAGCACTTTTTGTTACCCTGAAGCTCACGGCTCACCTAAGCATTCTCTGATCCCTCCAGTGAGCCATTAGTGCACCAACTGTTGTGAGGTTGTTTTAGCAACAGTTAGAAAAGTGATTTTTTATGAGCTGTTTATTACCTTCTCAGATTTATTATGTTCCATTCAGACCGATTACATAAAACATAAAAAACAAACCCAACCCTCTAACAAAAACATGAACTGAAACAAAACAGAAAAGTTATTCATCCTTCAGTCCTGCTTTAATTTCCCCCATGCTTTTGGAATAAACGTCAGAATGGATTTGAGTCAGTGTCATCAAAGGCGGTCGCTGGTCTTGAATATTTCAGACTTTGAGTATCTAAATGAAGGTTCTTGTGAGTGAATGTAGTTGTAGGAGGTGATTTGTGGATTCATTCTCAGTGATTGCAAGGTGATTTTCTGCTGCTTCCTCTCTCAGGAAGCTGAGCCACTCTGGCTGGACATGCAGAAGATGATAATATCTTAAAGAACAAAACATTTTCAAACTTTCCAACATTTTCAGAGCTTGGTGGTGCTGATGGGAACTTCTCCACAGTCACAGAATCACAGAACACTGGGGATTAGAAGGGACCTCGAGAGATCATCTAGTCCAATCCCTCTGCCACAGCAGGATCACCTAGACCAGGTAGCACAGAAACATATCCAGACGGGTTTTAAACATCTCCAGAGAAGGAGACTCCACAGACCTTCAGGAAGACTTGAAGTTCTTCTTGGCATTGCACCATGCAGAGGTTGTGGGAATGATTTCTTCTCCAAGAATATGGGTCTATGCAAACTATTGTGAAACTGGTCAGGAGCATCACAGCTAGATGGGAAAGGGAGCTTCTGCCAACAGCATAATCTCTGTGGATGCACTTTGTACACAAGCTGGTCTCTTGAAAAATCAGGGGTTTTTTTTTTTTCCCATTTATCCTATTTTTTTCCTTTAATGGTCCAAGTTAGAGGTCAAAGCTACACTTTTCAGCCCATTTCAGCTGCCATTCAGCGGGACCCAGACAGGCTGGAGAACTGGGCAGAAAGAGATTTAATTAACAAGGGTAAGTGTAGAGTTTTGTATCTGGGCAAGAGCAACCCCAGGTACCAGTATAGGCTGGGGACTGATCTGTTGGAGAGCAGTGTAGGAGAAAGGGTCTGCGAGGTCCTGGTGGACAGCAGGGTGACCATGAGCCAGCAATGTGCTCTTGTGGCCAAGAGGGCCAACAGCATCCTGGGGTG
>JAOXOE010000705.1:11283458-11309980 GCA_028565055.1 Phoeniculus purpureus | reverse complement strand
ACTTCTTCCCAGTGAGGGTGACAGAGCACTGGAACAGGCTGCCCAGGGGGGTTGTGGAGTCTCCTTCTCTGGAGATGCTTAAAACCCTCCTGAATATGTTCCTGTGTGACTTGGTTTAGGTGATTCTGCTGTGGCAGGGGGATTGGACAAGATGATCTTTTGAGGTCACTTCCAATCCCTAACGATTCTATGATTTCCAGTTTTTGCTGTGCTTTGGAAGTGATTGGTCAAGCAAACCATGTGCAAAGTAGATACCTGGTCACCACAACTGCAACAAGCCTAGAACCCATCAGTCACAGATTTAGCAACAAGGGAGTTTTATCCCAGTCCCCATGATGCCAACAGGAGCTGGTCTGCTGATTGTAAAATGAGCTCTGGGAATTGCAAGATGAGGCTCTAGGAAATCCAGTGAGATTGGAAGATGGACACCTGGCTAAACGGCTTCACATTCCCCTCACAGTCACGGAGATTAAAGCACAGGAGGATTCTCTGAGAATTAAAGCTTACGATGGGAATAAGTGATGAACAAAGCTTGTACAAGCAGCATCCCAAAGCAAGGAGGTAGCAAGTCTTCATAAAAGTAAACACACCCCTGTCTGAGTGAGGCACCTTGTCCTGACACATCACTCCTAGAGGTTTTTTGCCTTTTTTTCCCTGACCCATCCGTTGACGAAAAGACCACAGAGAATGAGCTCTCCTTCAGCCCTAAAGAAATGGATTGTCTCAGGTTCAGCTGTGGCATCAAGACAGAAATAAAGATCTTCATTCTCCACAGTAATTAATACTCATCCATCAGCTCTAAAATCACCTGTGTATAATAAATGCAGGAAGTTAAACATCTTGCTGCTGAGCTTCCACTAGCTGTCACCCAGGCAAGACAATTTATGACACCTTTCCCAAGCATCCTGTCAAGGGCTCATTCATGTAGCTCCTCCAAAGGCGAGAAGCAGCCTGGAGAATATAAGAATGCAGAGATCTGCCCTGCTGCCTTGTTACCCTGCATGATCATTTCTGATAAGTGTTCTTGTTTAATCATTTCCCTGCATCACTCCCAGGGTTCTCTTGTGTTTGTCTGTGTCATATTAATAAAGGTCCATTTGGGAGGACGCTGGGGGTGGAAATGATTTGACCGAGGTTAAGTAACAATTGTACAAAATTGTTTTGACATTATGTTAATGTCTGCTCATGTATTATCCCCAATTTAAAGTTAATCACCAAAATTACTGTTGCAGTTCCCAAAATCTAATGAAATAAGATTTGTCGAGGTGTGAATAATACAGAAATTGAGAAGCATGCAGTCACTATGAAAAAAAAAACAACCACCACAACAAAACCAAACCGCTAGCTTAACTCTCTGAGTGCTCGTACAGAGTGAGGTAAGTCCACAAATTACATCAGTTCTTCAACACTTTGAAAACGGTGCTGGTGACTGTGTGGAGCCTGGAGCAAAGTGTCCTGCTCACCTGTTGTGTCCCACCTGCCAGGACACGGCTGACCCTTTCAAACTAATAGATACAACTTGGTGCTTTAACCGTCAGTAGGTTAGATCATGACTTGGCCATGCCAGGGTGAACGTGTCTGATCTTGGAAGATAAAGACAGATTCACAGAACGTTAGGGATTGGAAGGGACCTCAAAAGGCTATCTAGTCCAATCTCCCTGCCAGAGCAGGATCACCTAGACCCAGTCACACAGGAATATATCCAGGCGGGTTTTAAATGTCTCCAGAGAAGGAGAATCCACAACCCCTTGGGCAGCACATCCCAGTCACCCTCGCTGGGAAGAAGTTCCTTCTGATATTTATATGGAACCTCCTGTGTTCCAGCTTACATCCATTGCCCCTTGTCAATTAGATGACATTGTGAAGAGCCTGGCTCCATCCTCCTGACACCCACCTTTCACATATTTATAGATATTATATATGTGCTGATGGGAAAAGGGTTTTAATAGCTGTTTCCATATAAAGTGGAAAATTGGAAGTGGTGGGTGATCCAAAGAGCACACCTAAAGGCTTGTTGCCAGACATATGAGGTATAATGGGGAGGGTGGGAGAACAGCTAGGCTGCAGGTTTGTCTGGGAAGGAAGGAAGTCAGAGACACTGTTGTGATTAAGGCTGGGTGGGTCAGAGTGAGTTTGCAAAGAGACTGATGGTCTCTGCTTCACTGGTGCCATTTCAGCTCTGGGAAGGAAGCGCAGAAAGTAGGAAGCCAGCAACGTGCGTCTCTGGTAATGGTGCTTAAAGCAAAACAGATAGATCCAGCTGCACATATAAAAAAGAAAAAGAATGATAAATGAAAAAGACTGAAGAAAGGATGGAGGAGACATAAAGTTCAGACTTTAGTTGCACCAGATAACTAAAACTTGTATTGAATTAAACAGCTGGTAAAACACTTCATCCAGAACAAATGACAAGACAGACAATGACTCATTTAAGGTGCTTATGCAATCAATACTAGAAACAGCCACAGATGATCCATTTGTTGATCTCCATTTCACACTCCAAATTGGTTGATTTGCTGGGTGAGGCAGTAAGGAACATGGTTTTTTAATATAAAATCCCAATTTTTATGTGCACAATGAGCCAGTCTCATTTACATCTAGTTCTCCTGAGACCAGGTGTGTAGAGATACGGTCAGTCACAACCCAACCTACTCTGGCACAGTAATAGCAACCAGATTTGTGGATAACAAGTAAAATTCTAAGTGCAGAAACAAGCTTGAAAGAGGCTGAAGATCTGATCCTGTGTATGCCTCACAAAGCTATAGAATAGCTGTATTGTTGGCTTTAATGAATTCCTCATGGAGATTTCATATCCTCTCTAAAGTGGTTCCTCAAAATCCTGTTTTCAGCTTCTTCACCTGCCAATATCTGTAAAACAATCCTTGTTCTTCTGGTCACTTTGTGTTGAGACTTATGCTGTGAAATCCAAACAAAGATGTTTAGATTCACAGAAGTGAAGAATCAAAGGCGGTTGTTTTACTGTGTGATGGAGCCAAATTAGCTATCAGGAGGAAATTCACAGCAGACCCCCGAAGCAAGAGAAAATGGCCCGGGCATTACACGCTTCATGTGTGGACTCTAGCTGTATGTCAAAAGGAAAACTAATGGACTGAACTGTTTTGTAAGTCATTTGAGTTTGAAATAAATGCCTTGCTACAACGGTTGGGAAGTGGTACTTTTAAAAGAGCTGGTACAATAGGGATCCTTCTTCCCTTAAACTTTCAAGTCTATAGGCTCAAAACTCTATGGCCTGTGTGGACCTCATCCAACCTCTCTTGCCCCTATGGTACCCATAAGGTACCCTGAGGATACTGAGATAGGGAACATGTCTTCTTCTGGTGAAAATGGCACTAGCACTGAGCTGTGTGTGGCAATGTCACCCTCTTGTAGCTAGGAAAACAACTGCAAGTGTAAGCTTCGTCTTAGCACAACCACCTGCAGCCAGCCCAGGTTTTGGTAGCCAGTCTCGGCTTGGGCTGAGCAAGCCCAAACTTCCCATGAATTCAAGCACAGAGAGACGAGTTCAGCTTTACCTTCACACTAACTGAGCAACCAGCCTTTCAGGTTGTGTGGGTGAGTTTGGCGAGCCTGTTCTTACGGAGAACGAATCTTATCTCCAAACTGGAGCTCAAGCCAGCCTTGCTGAATGGTTCACAAAATGTTCACTTAGCTTGAGCTGGGATTTGTGTTGTCTGAGCCAAATTTCAAGAGAACCAACAAGGGGTGCTGGGTGGTTGCCAGGCAGGTTATGGAAGCTATGAGCAAGTGTTTGAGACCTCTTTCAGATCCAGTTTGCTGAGATGCAGGCTGAACAAAGTAGGAGCCCTGAGAACTGAAATTCTCATGTAGACCCATAATAACTGAAATTACAGCTCTCACTGCTTTTCCTCTTGGATCTGGCTGTCAACTGAGTACCATTTGCTCATAACCTCAGGTTTGCAGAAAACTCCTACACTTTGGAGACAGAAGCTATTTCATTTCAGCTTGTGATGCTGCTGCTTTAGAAACCTCTAGGAGAAACTCCTTCTCACAATTCTCCTTAGCCACCTCTCCAAGTCACTCTCCAAGCTTTATGGCTTCTCCAGAGACACTTGGCTACTTTACTAATAGTTTCCTTCAACAGACATCCAGAGAGTTGCCTCAACCGCTGGCCAGTCTCCTGCACACAAGGATCAAATAGTCAATTAAGACTCTGGTGCATCTGCTCTCCCCAAGAAGTGCGGTGCTTTCTTGGAGTCTGTTCATTCTCCTTTGCCCTGTCCTGAGCCCTCTTTGAAGTTGCTTTTGCTTTGCCTGCAGGACCAAGATCTTTCTGACTCTAGAATCATAAGACATTGAGCCCCTAAAAACCACAGGAACACATGTGCCAGGGGAGTTTACTGGTTCAAACCCTACACAAAAAGCTATAGACTCTGAGGCAGAGACTGGCAGGTTGGATGGAAGAAGGGATTTTGGAAACATCACTAGCCTTAAGGAGAGTGCTGCTTTGTGTCATTGGCCTAGCACTCTGCTCTGGGGAAAAAGTAGATTATTCCCAAAATAAACCTAGGATCAACAGTAAAAGACTCTTCGTGTTGGATTTATTCATCCATTTTCCCTTGGTCCTCTTGCTCCAGGCTTTCCAAACAAGAGAGCTGTGTTGCTTGGTCTCTGCGGAGGAAGGAGGTTAATACTGAAGGCTACACAAGGTTCTGCAATTAGACAATTTCTTTGTAGCGTAATGTAGGCGCCAAGATGACCTCAGAGGTCTTTTATGCTGTTGCAGAGACATATTGGACAAGTCTGCTCAGCAGCTGTGCATTAGTGTTCCACACTAAATGGGCTGATTATAAATTACAACAGCTACCCCGGGATCTTCCCATCACTTTGGATTTCTTCATGGCAACTTTCTCTGCGTCTTTTCCCCTGCCTCCAAGGGCTGCTCTGCAAATACGTGCCATGCGATGAGAAAGCAGATGCAGTGATAATAAAAGTTATGGGTAGGAGAAGAGGTTTGGGAGAATGCAGTGTGGGGAAAAATGGAGGTGTGCATATACTGCAGTACCTGAAGACAGAGAGGTGAGACTTTTTTTCAGAGCTCATGATGCAGGTGGATTTTCATTATTGTTTTGCTGCACCTTAGGCTTTCTATTTATATTCCAGTTAATCAATCCCACCTGTACTATCTCCCTCCTCACAAAAGCCAGTTCAGTATATGACGTGCAGGAGTGAATTGCTCATGGAATACATTTGGGGAGAAGGGCACGAGCCTCTTGGCTGCCTGGGATGGGGCATACAGCTGCTCAGCTGGGTGCAGGGACTTCCAAACCAACAAAGTGTCTCAGCTGCTGCACATCAGTTCATCCTTTGCCACAATTTCCTCTGCCCCCATACAGGAGGATCTACTGGGGCCAGGAGAGGAGCTTTGTGTGGTTGTGGATTTTGGTAGGTTTTTTTCTCCCCCCAAAACTCTAGCTAAGTTTAGCTGTAAGGTGTGTTGCTGGTTTTGGTTCTCTTTAAACAGCTGTTTCTTCTGTGTGTTACCTGTGATGGTTTTTCTTCTCTGTGGTGTTATTTCTGGGGCAATGTATGTGTGAGGGCCATTGGTCCGGTGAAATCAGCTAGCAAAAGCTGCATTCTGGTTAGGTTCTTTTAGTTTTCCTGTTGCTTTCCAGGGATCGCTGGAGGGTCTGTGCTCCCTCAGCTAAGGTGTGACTTTGTTATTTCTTTTTTCACTGAGGAGCAGATGCTTTTTGTCATGGAGGAAAAGGAGCACTGGCTTCTCTTCAGCTGGGATGTGGTAACTGTGTCCTGGGTCATATCTCCACTTGCAGTGTGAGCCCCAACAATTTTGTGATGAATTTTCCTGCAAGAATTTATTGTCCTCTTTGCTCTATAACTACCTGTTACAAACTCTTAGAAGATGTCTCTGGACTCCAGGAGTCTGTACCTGGCAGATTGAAAACATGGTTTGTGATTGTTTGTGAGCTAAACTCAGAGCTGAAGTATTTTGGCTGACTTCTGGGCTTCGTCTTTTCCCCTCTTAGCCCTCAATGCAGCTATCTCGAGAGACCTGGGGATTCTCGGTCTGGTTTTAAGCAGCTAAACCAAACTGAATGTTTTTGCAATGGCATTGCAAGCTTTTTGGAGCCTGAAACACAGCAGGAGCTTCAGGCTAATACAAGCCAAAAGCGTGTTTGCTAACATGGTGCTCACGTTTAATGTGAGTAAAAGAGCTGTTAGGATGAAGTCAGTGGCACGCAGGACTGCTGCACAGGCTGAGATGCAGGGCGTGAAAGCAGCCACCTGATTTTTGGGACAGGCATGGCAGTGTTGCTCCCCACGCAGAGACCCACTGAGATGCCAAGCTGCTGGCACTGAGTGATGATAAACCAGTTTATTTTAGAGCTGCTGTGTATCTGGTACCTGTATTCTGCTCTACAGCATAAGATACCCCCTAGATGGTAAGAGTAGCTTCTTCACAGTTCAGGGGGAAATACACAGCAATAGCAAAAGTCAAGAGGCTTTTTAGACCAGTGGAGATAGGGATGTAACAGGATCCAAAGTCTATCTTTGTCTCACATTGATTTCCAGTTGGGAAAGAGTGGATGTTTTTAACAACAGGGTGATGGACCCCTGGAGCAGCTGCCAAAGGGATGCACAAGCTTTCTGGTACTTAAATCCAATACGTTGAGATCAGACCTCTTTTTCAAAGGAGGCAACCTGACTCAACTAGCAGCTCCTGAGCTCGGTGAAGGACCACTGGGTGAATTTTTACATCCACAGGTAAGTGGGAGGTCAGCCTAGATGGTCACAATGGTTTGGGCTTTTTGACTTTCGGAGTTGAAATCTTTGAGCCTGTACTTTAAAAAGTGAAATAAAAAGATGAGAAAGGTCTTCAAGACAAATATTGCCTGCCAAACCCAATTATCAGGACTGCAGTTCGGAGTGATCTGTGCCCTTGCTGGGCCAGAAGCATTTGACCACTGATTATGGCAAAGGGTGTAAGTGCTAGGAAAAGTGAGAGGGCTGCAAGATGGGTTTTGAAGTGTGAGAAACCTGAACTTTTCTCATGCAAAGAAGAGACCGGGGAGAAGTGTGAATTGCCTTGGGCTGAGCTAAAGTCTGCACTTCCAAAGAGGACCTCCTCAAGGGATGCAGGACCCCCTGTGTGTTCACAGGGTGGCTGCAGGGAACAAGAAAGTCACAAGAATGAGCAGGGATGAAACGAGAGATTGGCAACTAGCAATGCAGTGATGAGGTGCCTCAGCCCCGGCTCCCTCTCCTATCACAGCAGCCACTGTGCAGGTGGGCACAAAACACATAATCTCACATCTCCAAGTTTTCCCTCTAATCCTTTGTAAGATAGTGAGAAGAGCCCTTCCTTCTTAGGGCAGAAAAGAGGGATCTGGCAGCTCCATTAATGAGCACTTGCAGCCGAGCCTGTGTTGTATCTGATGCACCACATGCATACAGGTTATGAATAATTTCTTCCCTAAGAAGGAGGTTAAAAATAGCCTCTGTGTTTAGCTGCTTGCTGCCTTTTGACTGCTCGCTGAGGCCAGAGAACTGTTTGAAGTGCTGGAAGACATTTTTAGTGTGGAAATGCTTAGAAGCCAAAACTGTCTGGCATGTCTTGCCAGTATGGGGAGCTCCAGGGACAAGCTGCAGGATAGGAAGGGGAGTCTGGTTTTCTCCTTACCCTGTCTTAAAAGAGGTGGGTAAGAAGTCTGCTCTAGAGACAACTGCTAAATTGCTCATTCCAGCCTTGATCCTCTGCTGAGGTTGTTAACAAAGGGCCAGCTAATGATAGGTAGTTTTGCAACCCGGTACATGGGGTCAGATGAGGTATTTTGAAGCTGCTGTGCATACGGGACCACCCCGTGTGTAACAGCAGCTCCCGGTTACTGTCTATGGTGAACCTCCAGAACAAGGCGTGTGTATGGAGGGCGGAAGGCAAAGCTTTCCCTTGTCCAACCCTGCCCCTCTTCTGTGGGATTACATCTACAAGGAGTGTGCAAAGCTGTAACCTTAGGACCTAACCTGCTGTTTTCTCACTAATTCTCCGCTCAGGGCTTGCAGGAGTCTCTCACTGCAGGAGAAGCAGGGCACAGAAAGCTGGTAACACATGAGGGTTCCTGCACCACCTGCTGACCCGAAGGCCTGAGTAGAGTGGCCCTGTAAGTAATGATAAGTTCTCGCATTTGCAATGAAATAATCGTGATTAAGCCCAGAGACAAGACTAAAACTAGGTGGCACATGCTGTGCTGAAGAGGATGAAAACAATCAGGGGTTTGCCTTCTGAACTGTTAGTGCAGTGGCTTTTACTCTGACTAATCAGAGCTCTCAGGGAGAGCTCAGCCTTTGGCAGATCTTGCCTGAAGAATTGATGGGGACTTTTGGTCTCTGCTTGGAAGGAGAAAAGGAAGGAGGAATGCAGGAATGTAAAACATCTCCTGGCATCTCAGCTGTAATAAAACTCTGAGGGATGTCCTGTTTGGGTTTCTGGCATACAAATCCCCACACAGACAAGATCAGTCACTGAGAAGTTTGTTTCATGCTGTCTCCAGAAGGGTCTGCTCTAGGTGTCAGTGACTGAGACAGTTTAATTGAAGCCTAAAGGGAACTGAGGAACTGTGAGCTTCCATCCATACTATCAAGGGCATGGATGCAAGACAGTGCAAGAGCTGTGTCATCAAATAAACTCTTTCTGGTCGCCCTCACCACTTCAAAAAGATGCCATGGTTGCATTGGTTTTAGACCTTTTGAGCCTGAAGTTTGTTTCCTTCAGTGCAAACCTGAATTGTTCCCTTGCCAATCAACTGCAGCCTTTGCTGCGGTGGCATCCTGGAGCATCCTTACCATGCTCTCAAGTCCTGTCACTTCTTCTCTTCCTCAGCTGCCAAAGCTCTAAAGGCCTAAGATCTCAGCCCTTCTCCCTTGTTTTGTGTCTACACCTTGTCTGCTCCCATCCTCAGAGAATCACTATAGCAGAAGAACCAGTTTCCAGAAATCACTGGGTTTTGTATCTTCAACTTAATTATTGTTTTCTTTTAATAAGCAATTATGTTTTGAAGGCACCTCAGGGCTCCAGGCGTTAACCACTTATCACCTGCTGAGTGATTTAAAACTAGTGAAGCATATCCCATTTGCAGGTTGGAATAAGGCCTGAATCCTATCAGCAGACAAATGAGCTCTGAAGTACTCCATGTTTGTAACTCATTGCTTGTGGCTTCTCCTGGTCCTCAGAGAGCGGCCACTTGCATGCTGGAGGGGGTGTCTGTTCCCTTGCAGTAGTGATAAGAAGCAAAGGGCTCATTAGAAGCTGTGAAAGAGAGAAGACTATCTCTTGGCTTCTGTGTACTTTGTCAAGGATCTTTGACTTCTCTATAGATCACAAAACCACAGCTGCTAAATCAACCCACAGCTCAGGTGTCCCTCATGTGAGAAATGCAAATCACCTGCAGAATGAGACTGTTGTAGCAGTGGGAAGCAAGTCAGCTCCAGAACTGAGATGGGAACCAAACAAAGTCTCACCAGGATGAGATAGCAGGTGCAGTTATTGGTTTTCTTCAGCATCTCCTGTTCCCTGCCAAGAGGCAATTTGTTGAGCTTGTTCCGAGGGCATGAGATTCAGTAGCTGTAGTGATCTGCAGAAATAACAGGGTGTGGTGATAGCAAAGGATTTAGAGAACAGATCTTTTGGGGAGCAGCTGAGGGAGATGGGGCTGTTTAGGTTGAATAAAGACTGAGGGGACACCTTATTGTTGTCTACAAGTAGCTGAAAAGAGGTTGTAGAGAGGTTGGGGTCAGTCTCTTCTCCCAAGTGACAAGTGAAAGGACAAGAAGAGGCTTCTAGTTCTACCAGGGGAGTTCTAGGCTGGATGTTAGGAAGAATATCTTTACCAAAGTGTGTTTTAATCATTGGAACAGTCTGCCCCGGGAAGCGATTGAGTCACTGTGCCTGGAAGTTTTTAAAATGTACGTAGATGTGGTGGACTTGGCTGTGCTGGATTAATGGTTGGATTTGAGGGTCTTAAAGGTCTTTTCCAACCTAAGCAATTCTATGGTTTTATGTTTTCCATATGGGATCTGTCCTCTCTTTTACACAGACTCTGAAGCACTGGGATAACAGTGGGAAAGTTAATAAGGAAATGAGAGAGCTGAACCACGCAGGGAACCCCTGACCAGCAGGAATAGAAGACTTTTGAGCTCGTTTCTTCCTCTTGAATTTGGAGATGGGGAGGGAAGGAGAGATGGAAATGAGGTGAAAGGGAGGGTGTCCTTACTGCAGGGAACCGTTTCATTCCCACTTACTGCTTGACATATCCTTTGGGGCTTTTCAAATTGAATGGGTCCTTTTCCATTCTGAAGATTCTTGTCTAAAACTAGTTGCTCTGAAGAAAAAGACTCTGGTGAAACATGCTGCTGCCCACTATGTGTCCCCTGTCACAGGTCCCCTGTGACCTGAGCTGTTTTGTTGCTGTTCTAGAGTTCAGAACTCTTGGCCCATGTAAATGGTGCTTCCTGGCCACTTTCTTCTCCACACTGCCCGTTTTCCCAGACAGACACAAATGTGGAGAGCAGATTTCTTTTTGGACAAGCAAAGCCATTTCTAAGCAACAGCCAGAATGAGTGACGTGTCGGAGCAGCCTCTGTCGTGTTCCAATCTGTGCGTGATCAGAATGGGTCTAATAAAAAGCCTCATTTCTCTTTATTTCCTTGTGATTTTTACTCCCCCTGTCCATTTGACCTTCTATGATCATCCTCTATTTCTTTCTGGCCCTATGTCTGCTCTGATTTAGAGACCAATGATTTCTGCACATCTCTCAACACAGAGAGTAGGACGTCCAGAAATATGGGGCTTGCGGGGGCTGTTGCAGTCCTCCTTTCCCAAGCAAGGTCTGGGCAGTACTTGCTCTGTGTCTGTCTCATCCCTTTCCAGCCTCAGGCTCCCTGGAGCTGGACTAGGATGCCTCAGCTCTTTTCCACAGCCCTTTTGGTGTTCTCAGCTTGGCACAGCTCAGAAATATTTACTTGTCACATCCCCACCAGGCTGAGAACAGCAATGCTAATCTTACAACAAATTTAGCAGAGCTCAGTGACAGGATTTGACCCAAATTGCAGAGGGGAAACAGAAGCAGCTCTGTAAAAACTGAAATTCTTCTGGATGAAAAATTCTATTAGAAGCAAGTAAATAAAAAAGCCAGGAATGAAAGGAGGGTGCATTCTGATTTTTCTCTTGTCTTAGTGTGATTTGAACATAATTTGATGTGGCTCAGCTTAGCAAGCACTGCAGAGACCCTAAGGAATGGGGCTATGTTTGCTGAGAAGTCAACATCATGCTTCCACGGCAGTAGGAGAAGAGGTGTGTAAGAGATCTCATAGAATCAGATCCGTTTCTCCCTGTTGGAAGCTTGAAGAGATTGGAAATGCACTTGAAGCCAAACAGACGTAGCTGGACTTGCAGACTGAGTGGGCATTTTGATCTTTATTGCCCTTCTCGGGAGTTCAGTGAAGATGCCCTCAGACAGGCTTATAAAGACAAGACCAGGCTCTAAACCAGTGTGCAGACCTGCCAAGGGAAGATGGTTGGGGCAAAATGAAGGTAAGAAAATAGTGGACAAACTCAGCTGAAGTTGGAAAGTGCTGAGTGTTTCCTTAGTGAAGAAATCCATCTGCTCATTATCGATACTTAGCATATGATCTATCAATATTTATGGACACATTCCTGCTTGATGTAGGGTCTATGCATTCCCTTCAGGCTAGTTATTTCTTTCCCTGCAACTAGAAAGCAAGGTTTCTTTGAGAGGTGACATTTTTCAGGCAAGCAGAGGGACTCCCTTGCTGCCCAGCACTCAGACTGAGCATGAAATATTTGCATTTCAATTGGACACGCTTTTAGGGGTATGCGTTAAGGAGCAGCAACTGCTGTCTGAGTGTGGAGCAACTATATGGATGTCAGTTTATGCCTGAAGAACCTGGACTTGCACACACAAGCTAGACAGAGATACAGGGCTTGGCCTGACCAGGGCCAAGTGCGAAAGATGCATTTCTGCATTGCACCAGGGTGTGGTCCAAAGGCCATTGAAGGATGTGACCCTTTAGAGCTGTAAAATGCAGATACTAGACCTGAAAGTGAATCTCCATGAGACCTTACAGCGGTGAATCCATGCTCCTTACAAATGCAATACAAATGTATTTCCTAGAACGTTTCCTCAAGTGTGGGGTGTTTTTCCTGTTGCTGTCCAAGTGCGATGATGTTTTTCATACACTGCCTTGGCAGATGTGCCTGAGGCAATGCTGAAACATAACTTCTCCAGCTCATCTGTCTCCATTGTTGCTATACAAGGCTTGGGCTGGGGGATGAGCAACTACTCGGTAGTGTACCCAAGCCACAGGGGAATGGCTGCTGAAACAGAAGGGACACCTTAATAGAAGAGCCATTTGAAGGAATATTAATTATCAAGCAGCAAGTTCTGGACAATTGAACCTCAACTCCAGATGTTCCCATTCTGACTAAGTGCTTTAGAAAAATGCTTAATTGATTACTATCTTGTGAGCTCTGTGTGTGTGTGATAAAACCCAAGACTGCTGAGCTAGAGGGATTGTCTGTTGATAGCAACGCAATGCCATGCACAGAGAGTTCCTTCACCTTTTTAAAGTCATGCTTTTTTATCATAGAGAAGCCAGGCCAGGTTTCAAACATGCTTTTTAAATTCATAATCTTTATTGGAGTGTCACAGGGCTGATTAAAGTCTCTAAAGACCCCCCTGTACATGGATGAAATGAAATAAAGACATGTCTGTGTTTGATGTGCCTTGTTTAATGAGGGGCTGCAGGTTTAAGTCCTTTCTTGATTCCTAAATGTCTATATAACAGGTGTAAGGACGAGGGTGTAGAAGGAAAGAAGAAATAGGCCATTGGGATAAAATGAAATCAACCTGAGCTTTTGCCCCAGGCTGTAATTGAACCAGAGCTGAAGTTCAAATAAGAAATTCTTTCCCTTTTTCTTTTTTTTTTTTTTCTCTTGGCCTTTGGCTCCAGCCAAGCTCAGAAATGTCAAACAAGTATGAGGCTGTTCTAGCTGACATCTTTGGGGGTGTGTGGGCTCTAAGCACCACAATGTAATGGAAGATGTATAACAGATTAAATGATATTTTGCAATGAGATTATAAGGTCCAGAGACTGGACTTGAATTCCTGCAGCTGGGTAGGAAGAAGTTTTTGTTACAGACTAGATCTGGCTTCTGCTGAAATCACCAGAGATCTATTAATGTAAGTTCATTTGAAGCTGTCGCAACCCTCAAGGAGATGGTGCTTTCAAAAGGGTCATCTTCTTGGTGATTAGGAGGCTGGGCATGAGTTGATCTGATGTGGTTTCTTACTGAAGCAAACACACTGATTTCAGTGGAAGAATCTCTGGCTTTTAGGTCTCGTTCCTTTCTTCTTGCTCCAAAAGCTAAACTGAAAGTTGTAGAGGAATAAAATTAGTTCCACGCTTCTGAAAATATGAAAGCTTCTGCTGAACGTATGAAAGAAACTTAATGGACAAGTATTCTATGTACAAACAGTCACAGTGCTAGGTAGTAGCGTATTGTGCTGACACAGCAATTTTGTTTTATTTTGCCTTTCCTTTCCAGACTTCCAGGGCATAAAATGCTGCTGTGTTAAAAACCAGAATCACAGAATCATTCTGTTTCTGGAAAAAATCCCTGGGATCGTTGAGTCCAACCATCTACCCTACCTTACAAACAATCTTTAAACAACATCTAGGGTTGGTGACTCCACAGCTTCCCTGGGAAGCCTTTTCCAGTGCTTGACCACCCTCTCTGTGAAAAACTTTTTCCTGTTATCAAGTCTAAACCTCCCCTGTTGTAATTTGCACCCTTCCCCTCTTGTTCTATCACTAAGTGCTTGTGACAAGAGACCAGCACCAACATCTCTACAGTGTCCTTTTGGGTAGTTGTAGAGAGTGATGAGGTTCCCTCTCAGCCGCCTCTTCTTCAGACTAACCAGCCCCAGCTCTTTCAGTCTCTCCTAATAAGATTTATTCTCCAGGCCCTTCTCCAGCTTTGTTGCCCTCCTCTGCACCTGCTCCAGCACCTCCACATCTCTCTTGTATTGAGGTGCCCAAAACTGGACACAGTACTCAAGATGTGGCCTCACCAGTGCTGAGTACAGGGGGATGATAACCTCCCTACTCCTGCTGGCCACACTATTTCTAATACAAGCCAGGATGCCATTGGTCTTCTCGGCCACCTGGGCACACTTCTGGCTCAAGAGAAGGGTAGATGTTCCCTCAGCAGTGCCGAATAGAGGGGGATGATAACCTCCCCATTGCTGCTGGTCACACAATTTCTAATACAAGCCAGGATACCACTGGCCCTCTTGGCTCACACTGCCGACTTTCTCCTTGCAACCCCCACTGCAAAACCCGTTCTAGAGGAGCAACGTGCAAAGTCTTTTTGTTTTTTTAGAGAACCCTCCGTTTTTCTCCATGACATTTCAAGAATCCTGTTATTTAGCTTCCAAAGCCGCTTGCACGACACAAAACCAGAATCAATCAGTACAAATACTAGATCTAATTTTCCCATCACATTCACCTCAGTGAAGAAAATCAATCCATCATAAAGGGGAAGAGTTGAAACCTGACAGCAGTGGTGATCCAATAAAGACATAAATAAACAGGAGGAAATGCCCTGCGTCAAGGCAGACTTTCAGCTTTCGCAAACACGCTGCGTATGTGGATCAACAACCCCCCACTGCATCTTTACCACAGCTTCATGGGGTTTGCAGCACATAAATAATCACCTCTGGGAAGAGCTATTTAGCATCTCGTTGGACGTATCCAGCTATTTATTGCACCATGGCTCTACTGCTGCAAATACCCTATCATGCCCCAAATCATAGATGACTGTAAATTTACATCGACTTCTTCTAAAAACCAATTCTTTCCATGTGAAAAAGGAGCATCACAGCTTGAAGCCTTTGCAGCGAAACAGGCTGTTGAGTGGCCTGACCAATGCCCACTTCTGCATTTCATCTGCAGTAGCTGATACCTACCGTAACTTGTAACTCTCCCCATCACGGGGACTTACAAATCTGCAGTAGCCCACAGGAGAAAGTCTGCAAAAGTGACTTTCAACCTCTAGTCCCCCCAGAACCGGGGACTAGAGTCTGGGTGCCCACAGGCAAGAACTGGAAGAAGCTAAGCTGCTGTTAGAGGAACAAACCAAAATAGAACAAAAATAACACAAAGAGCTGTTGAAGAAAAAAAAAATCAAATTAAACAACCTAATTTAATTTTAGAAACCTAATTACTAAAAACTAGAAGGGTAGTTACAGTTTCAGTGGTTTCTCCAAGAATCCTTTTGATAGCAGGGATGCTGAGGGCTTTCTTCGTCTATGTGTTCGTCAAAGAAATCCACAGTATCCAGAGGAGCCCTCAAAGGATTCAGAATTGCAGACAGTTTCTGCTCCAAGTACTTCCAGCAATTGTTGGCATCTTTTAAGACTGTCTGGATAGAATTTATTAACATATATAGCCAGAGCTCTATCCTCTATTGAAAGGCAATATAACACGCGTTCCCTGACAGATTAAAGCAAGCTGCACTATAAATTGTGCAGATTGAGTCCTCTTACATGGCTTATCCTAATCATAGCTCTGCCATTTGCTTCTCATGACAGGATAAAAATAAAAGTCCCATAAAACTGAAATAAAATAGACAGTCTGCCATTCCTCCCTTAGAAAACATTTGTCAGAATCTCTTCAAAAATAATTGGGAAGAAAATGTGCTGAATTCTACAATCCATTGAGTCATTTTTAAAGCTCGTCCAGGCACGTTCAAAAGCAGCATTCTTTATGATCAGCCGGCTTGGGAGAGGATCTATTTTACATTGTCAAAAGCCTTCTATAATTTGCCTCTTTTCTCACCGTTAAGAATTAAGTTTCCACTGACTTTAAACTTAAAATATTTATCTGGTGAGCAAGAAACACCGAAACGTTTAGGTTCACTGGCTGTTTCAGTCTTCAGCAATCGAAACTGTGCTTTCTCCTGTGGTTTTTCCCTACAGCCTTACAATTTACTCATTTCTTTTCCCTCTACAGTGTCTGCTCTTGCACTGTTTTGAACTTCAGTGCAGAAGTCATCTCCTGCTCTATATATGAAAAAGAAAAACTTACAATCAATTCTTCAGCCCTTTTCCAATAAAAAGCCAGAAAAGGGTGACAGCACAACTCCTGGACTGAACATCCTTCTCTGTATTGCTCCCTACCAGTATGAAACAAAGGCGACTTGGTGAAGCACAAAAAGCATGAGATGTGAGCTATTGCCCCTGAAAATGACAGACCCCATCACCTACTTTATCACAGAATCACAGAACATTAGGGATTGGAAGGGACCTCGAAAGATCATCTAGTCTAATCCCCCTGCCACAGCAGGATCACCTAGATCCAGTCACACAGGAACACGTCCAGGCGGGTTTTGAACGTCTCCAGAGAAGGAGACTTCTCAAACCAAGCTTGTTCTTTAGCTCAAAGCTCCTTTTCACAAGACCCACTTTGAGGGGGGGTGAGCTGCAGGGTGCAGGAGGGTCCTGCCAGGGTGTGAGAGTGCGGCAGAGGGCTGCCTACAGCTTGACCTAAAGCCACCACAGAGGCTGGCGAGCGTGAGGAAGGGCAGAGGAGCCGGAGCCCCCTTAATGCAGTGGGCACAGCGGAAGGGCAGAGCAAGCAGAGTAAAACAGCGCTGGAGCAAACATTCCTTGGGACCCAGCTGCTTCCCCTCCTCCCCATCCAGCTGATTTTACAAGCAATGTGGGAATGAGGAGAACAGGGAGCTGCAGATGCTGCCCAGCCTCAGACTTCTTCTCGCCAGCCCGAGCAGCCTGCCCTGATTCCACTGAGTTCCCCAGTCCCTTCTGCCCCCAGTGCCTGGCGCCTGTGGCATGAGCTCATGAGCTCATGTATGACACAGCAAGAGCTGCTGTACCTCTGCACAGGTGCAAAGGGAGCCCTGGCAGCTCACAGGGAGGTGTGCTTGCTCCAAAATGAGAGCATCTGCTTGAGAAACTAATCAAAGGTAGTTAACTGGGGATAGCTCTCAGCGCAGCAAATCCCTTCGTACAGAAGTGGTGATGAAGCTGACTGCTGAGCTGCTGCTTCTGGCTGCTCTGCAGGGATGGGGGTAAGCATTTGTCCTAGGGCAGAGAGGACACCACAGAGTGGCTAGGGCACAGTGAGGGCTCATGGCTGTGTGATAAGGAAAGACCTGGGAGATGAGGCCATGGCCATGTGTCCTCTTGTAGGAAAAACTATTGGCAACAAAGGAAATTAGTGATGGGATTGCTCTGGGATCAGACTTCACAGAATCACAGAACATTAGGGATTGGAAGGGACCTCGAAAGATCATCTAGTCCAATTCCCCTGCCAGAGCAGGAGCACATCACCCTGGCACATCTTTGGCTCGATGACTTCTCCTGAATTGAAGCTGTTGGTGACTCAAGATGCATCAAAACGTGGATATGTGGTTCAATAAAGTGATGATTAATCTTCACCATGCTCCGCTGTGATCATCAGAGCAAAGAGCTGCACCTCTGTGTCTGTGTCTCTTCTCTTCTGAGGAGATCTCTTCTGGTAAAGAAAAACTTGATTGGGGATCCCGTTTTTGTCATCACATCCCATTTTTGTTCGCCTGCAGCAGGAAGGGAGGACTCGCCTTTGAGGGAAAAGGGAAGGAACAGCAGTGCACAATGGCTGGGCAGTTATCTGTGACACTCCTGCGATGTGGTGTCTGTCCTCAGGTGACACCTCCGCGAGAGAGAAAGGCGCTGATTGAAAAAGGTTACAGGAGCTCTTCAGGCATGAAGTCATCTCCAGGCAGCAGAGTCACTGCAGTTTATAAATGGGTTTTGCTCTCATCCTCCTACCTTCACGGACTTAGGGCACCATTTAACCCATTTGCTTGCTGATGCTTTTTTAACCCCATTTGATTTTCCTTTCTAACAGCAGCACGAGACCAGGACATTTGGGCAATTGCTGGGTGTAGGAAAGAAGTTTGGAGCCACTGCCTGTGCCCTCACAGAATCTCAGAACATCAGGGATTGGAAGGGACCTCGAAAGATCATCTAGCCCAGTCCCCCTGCCACAGCAGGACCACCTAGAGCAAGTCACAGGAGGATCCTTTCTTCCACAGAAGAGAAGCGTGCTGCAGTGAGGAAGTGGGCACTGGTAGGAGGAACTTGGGCTCCTGTTTCACAGGGAAACACAGCTGGTGCTCATGAGGAACTTCCTTCTCTCATCATTCCAGTTGCCATTGTGAATGGCTTTCTGCCAAACTGGGAAGTCAGACAAATGGGCAGAGGGTGTAGGTGTGGACAGAAACAGCAGGGTGAGGACCACGACCTGAAGTCTGTTCAGCTCCATGAGGAAGAAAACCCAAAGTCTTCCCTCAAACAACCACAGCATCATCAATCTCAGTATCAGTCAATTTGCTTTATGTCTGTTTCTGGTTTCTAAGCACTGGGACTGACCCAGGACAGTCCCGGTCTGAAGGTTCCTTACATTTCTACAAGCACAGCAAAATTGTTTCTGTTCAGCTCAGAGAGCATCAACCTGCAAAAGTCCGTGCTGATGTCCTGACAAGCCCCAGGTCTGGCAGCTCTTGCACAGCCACGGTTTCTCTAGGTAGAAATCCACACGTGGAAATGTAACCGAGGAGCTGTGGGACCATTGGCATTGGCAGAGCACTGGAAGGGGCTGCCCAGGGGAGTTGTGGTGTCTCCTTCTCTGGAGATATTTAGGAGGTTCTGCATCAATATGAGAAGGAACCTCTTCCCAGTGAGGGTGGCAGAGCACTGGAAGGGGCTGCCCGGGGGGATTGTGGAGTCTCCTTCTCTGGAGACATTTAAAACCCACCTGGAGATGTTCCTGTGTGACTTGGTCTAGATGATCCTGCTGCGGTGGAGGGATTGGACTAGATGATCTTTTGAGGTCCCTTCCGATCCCTAATGATTCTATGAGATGTTCCTGTGTGACTTGGTCTAGGTGACCCTGATGTAGCAGGAGGATTGGACTCGATGATCTTTCGAGGTCCCTTCCCATCCCTAATGCTCTGTGATTCTGTGAGCACTCTCTCCGTGAAGAATGTCTTCCTGATGTCTAATCGAAACCTACCCTGTTGAAGCAGCGATTGCCCTCCGCTTGCTGAAACTGAAGAGGGGTGATCCTGGTCCTTCACACGGTCTGAACAGCCTACTCCTGTCTTCTTTAATTCCAGGAATACTTCTCCTTTTTAAAAAAACAAAGGGAACGCCCAGGTTCCAGGGAAATTCTTTGTGCGAGTCGGGATTAGGAGCCGGGCTGGCAGGACTGTGTCTAATGCCTCGCAGGTGCGGGACTGCACAGCCAGGGCAGAGCTGCTTGAGAGCCACTTGTGCCGCTGTGAGAAAGTCTTCAGCCGAGCGCCCGTGCGACTGCGGCGCAGGGAAGGGCTGGAGGGGCTGGACCAGCGCTCCGGGGGATGCGCAGATATCTGCTCCCTCTCCTGGTAAAAAGCGCAAAGGACCGGCCGAGGGAAGCCCTTCCCCTGCCCCTCCGCATCCCTGCTCCTCCCGCTCCACTGCCCTTCTGCCAGGCTTCGTGCTGGGGGTGAAGGTGGCAGAGGGCTCGGGTGAAGCCTCCCCACGGGTGTCTGCGCGGGGAGATCCCGACGGCTGGAGGAGGGACAGCACGGCCGGAGAGAGGGGTTTGGGTCAGTGCTGTGAGCGAGTGGAAGCCCAGCATGAACATTTGGGGTGTTCTCAGATTAATCCGAGCTGGAGCAGAATGCTACTTCACCCTTCATGTGCATGGGAGGGTTTGCTGCCTGCTCCTCTCCGGAGATGATCCAAACCCGCCTGGATGTGTTCCTGTGTTAGCTACTGGTGGGGATGCTGCTCTAGCAAGGACTGGATGATCTTCACAGGTCCCCTCCAACCCCATATTCCGTGAGTCCGTGGTCCTGTGATCCTCTCTTTATGGAGCTTTCTCCTGACAGGACTGCTGGAGATGTGAGAGTTGGGGAACCCTTGTCAGTCCACGTGTCTGCATTCAGAATCTTGGCTGATCAAACCAATTTAACTGTCCTATGTGCGAGAAGCTCATGCTGCTGATCCCCAGGAGAACAATTCCTTGTATACAGAACCATCACAAGTATTAATGTTCACAGAACGCTTAGATATGAGAGCAGCGTAGGGGAAAGGGAGCTGGCGGTCCTGGTGGACAACGGCATGGCCATGAGCCAGCAACGGGCTCTTCTGGCTAAGAGGGCCAACAGCATCCTGGGGTGGATCAGAAGTGGGGTGGTTAGCAGATTGAGAGAGATTCTCCTTCCCCTCTACTCTGCCCTGGTGAGACCACATCTGGATGACTGTGTGCAGTTCTGGGCTCCTCAGTTCCAAAAGGACACAGAGATGCTGCAGAGGGGCCAGCACAGAGCCACAAAGATGACGAAGAGAGTGGAGCATCTCCCTGGTGAGGAAAGGCTGAGGGAGCTGGGGCTCTTGAGCTTGGAGAAAAGGAGACTGAGGGGTGACCCCATTAGTGTTGATAAATATGGAAAGGGTAGGTGTCAGGAGGATGGAGCCAGGCTCTGCTCAGGGGCATCCAATGATGGGACAAGGGGCACTGACTGTGAGCTGGAACAGCCGTCCAGCCCATAGCCAGAGGCAGCTTGGAAAAGCTGGTGTTACTTGAGCTGTGCAGAGCAGTGGGTGTCACTTGTTTGCTTGATGGCAGGATGTCACCAGGCATCTTCTGATGTCCATTTCTTACCCTGATGATCAAGGTTTTGATGTTCCCTGTGAAGCTTAACCTTATCTTGAATTAACCCATCTGAACACCATCTGTCTCTGTCCCCTTGAGAGGAGACCTGGCCAATGGCTTGAGAGTGTAAAGTCCCTGCAGCTGCTGAGCATCTCCTCCTGATACCCTGCAGATGGTCTGCTGCAGTCTCCTGGCTGAATCAGGATAATTTCAGATTGAAAATCCTTTGGAGAAACTCTCCCAGCATTGCTGATTAAGGTTGTAGTTTGAAGTTCTTGACAGGTATCAGAGCTCTCTTGTCTTCCCAGTAACTTTCACTTAGTGGTTCCAAACCGTAAGGTGGAGACCATCGTCCGTAGTGAGCCACAGAAAGAGATCAGCAGCTCTGAGCACACTCATCATTAATCTTCCCACCATTCTCCAGAAATATCCTTCCCGATGATGCTTGTGACTGACTCTGAACCCTGCTCCAGATGGCAGTGGGCTGAGGAGATGAAATTTTACTGCTGTCACAGCTCAAAGATGCACAAAAGAGGGAGATTGTGAAATCGCAATGACAGGGCTGTTTGGGGAGCTTGTGATGTTCTGGCTTTGGAGAAATCCATGCCTAATATCCCTGCATGGCAAGGTAGACTAAACACCATGTAATTCTATTTTGGCCTAACATAACAGGAGGAAACCTGCAGCTCCTGGACTTCTTGCTGCCTGCACGCATTAGGGCTGGGTTCTACATGTGTTGCTCAGTTATTCCACGATAAATCTCTTAGGATAAAACATTTCTGCAACTTGGTTAGGGAACTTCTTCCCAGTGAGGGTGACAGAGCACTGGAAGGGGCCGCTCAAAGGGGTTGTGGAGTCTTCCAGTCTGGAGATGTTTAAAAGCTGCCTGGGTGTGTTCCTGTGCGACTAGGTCTAGAGGATCCTGCTGTGACAGGGGGATTGGACTGGATGATCTTCTGAGGTCCCTTCCAATCCCTAATGTTTTGTGATTCTGTGATTATAGACGTTAAAGGAGTTTTTCCTACTGTCTTTAGACAAAGTCGTGATCAGGCACAATGTGAGTGTTGAGGGGTTTGGAGAAGAATGACCCCCTTGGTGCTTGCTCCTCCCTATCCTTTCTTCCTGCTGCTCTAGAGAGGAAACTTGCTGCCTGTTTTTCTAGCTGTGATGAGGCTGAGCTCGAGATGAGGAGGGAAACCCCTTCCAGAAGCCAAGTGGGAGCAATGAATAGAGTTTTTTTTCTTGCAATGACAGGATGAGAATCCGGTGTTTGGATGGAATGCTCATCTTGGACAAGGCAAGCACCAGTGGGGTGGTGCCTTGCAGAGCTGGAGGCTCAGAGGGGAGTGAGAAAGCACTTCCTGCATTGTGAGCTATGGTGCTGCATCACTCTGGGTGTCCCATGGTGGCAGCTGGTGCCCTGTCTCCGTTGACAGAAGGGCAACTGGTTTCCTGGGCACACCTTGAACTCCACTCCTCCACATCTCCACTTTCCCTCTTGTTTCTTCTTCATTCCACTGGCTTCTGTCAAAGCATTTTCTCCGCCTGTCTTCCCGCTTCATTTGGATTTGCTTTTCTGTTCTTCTAATCTCCTGAAGTCAAGGTATTAAACTTGTGGGGTGCCCTCCTCACACCCAACACTGGATGCACTCTTGATTGGAAAGCTGTAGGACAGTAGAAAGGTGGTAACAGGGTACCTGAGGAGTTTGTTTAGTCCACCGCATGACTCTGAGGTTGTGGTGGGCTTCCACATCATCTGTGTAGTGAAGGAAAGCCAACTCTCTCCTTCCTGAAATTCAGGGTGTCCTTTGTCTTTGATCTGCAGGTAGAGTTGAAGTAGATGGCATCCCTTCGTGTCAGCTTCTGTGTGAGCAGGGCTGCTGCTGTGAATGCTCTGCAGGCAGGAAATGTGGGGTGCCAGGGTCTCCCCTCCAGCTGGCAGGCAACAGCTACCACCTGCCTGTATGGGCAAACACTGGCAGCTGCCGTTGAAATGCTCCGGTTGCTGTCGCTCTGAACGGCTCAATGCAGCGCTGCCTCGTTATTCCAAACACAGCAGTGGTAACTCTTCTTTAACCTCCCTTCTACCCACCTGGCCATGTTCCTGTGTGGCTGGATCTAGGGGATCCTGCTGTGGCACGGGGACTGGACTGGATGATCTTCTGAGGTCCCTTCCAATCCCTCATGTTCTGTGATTCTGTTCTTGGAGTCAAAGGCAGCAGCAGGAGCTCAGCTCAGGGGTGGGTTTTCCATCACCGTGTCAGCACTGGGTGCTCAGCTGGAGCTTACACCCACGGCAGGAGCACAGGGAGACTCATGGCCTCGGGAGTAGTTCATGGGAGAGGTGACATTGCTAGAGAAACACTCCCTGGCACCCACAGGCAGAGTCATAACAAAGGTGCTGGGAGCCAGAGCCCCTGAGTGACAGCTGGAGTGGGGGTGATGGGTGACGTTGTGGGACTTCCTGGAACAGCAAGGCCAAGGGCTGAGTCTTCCAGAGCTCTTCCAGGCACCGGTCCATTACAGCCCCCAGACTGATGTAATTAATGAGACAACCCGCTTTATTTAATAACTTGTTTTGTGTGACTCATCCTAATGAACAGAAACAACACCAGAGTGCCATGGGCCCCCTAATGGGACTCCTGGTCTTTATGTCCCAGTGTTGGCTCTGAATTATTTAAGGGCATCTGGAGGGACTTGTGAGCAATGAAATCTCTGCTGATTCTGCCTCACCTCAGCTGACTCCTGAGGTCTGGTTTGCAGCTTCTGTTCTGTTTCATGCTTGTCTTTCACCTGCAGATCAGACAGCTTGGAAATTTCTCCATGTTCTTGTCTCCTGCTTTCACCCATCTCTCCACTGTGTTTCTGTTGCCTTCCTTCATCCTAAAAGACCTCATGATTATTCCATGTTATATGAACACCTCCAGTGTGCTGAGGCTGGCTCTGTCAGAAAAGGAATGGAAATACATTTTGGAGCCCCCAGCACAAGAAGGATGTAGACAGACTGGAGTGTGTTCAGAGGAGGGCCCACTACAATCATCAGGGGAATAGAGCATCTCTCACATGAGGACAGGCTGGGAGAGTTGGGGCTGTTCAACCTGGAGAAAAGAAGGCTCTGGGGGGACCTTCTTTTGACCTTCCAGTACCTGAGGGGGGCCTCCATGAAGGCAGAGGAAGGTCTTTTCAGGAGGGTTTGTACAGATAGGACAAGGAGCAGTGGGTTCAAGCTGGGAAAGGAGAGATTTAGACTGGATGTTAGAAAGAAGTTCTTTAATGTGAAGGTGGTTTATGGCTGGAATGGGCTGCCCTGGGAGGTGGTGGTGGTGGTGATCTCCGTCCCCAGAGTCATTTAAGGTCAGACCTAATGAGGGTCTGAGCAACCTGACCTAGGTAGAGTTGTCCCCGTGTAGGGAGGTTGGACTAGATGATGTCTAGAGGTCCCTTCCAGCCTAGAACATTCTGTGATTCTGTTTTAGCTCTTAAATATAAGGACAGTAGCAGCAGTCATGCAGGACCTTCTTCAGGGCTGAAGTACCTTTTGATATCCAAACCCTTGGACCTCACAAGATCTCTCTTTTTTTTCATTGCAGGTGAAAATCTAAGGGCCAGAGAACCATAGGAGCAGCCAGGACTCAGATAGAGGCACCTGGAGCTGCTTTGAAAACTGTGGCTGTAGACTCCATCAGGGATGAGCCACTGCGTGACTTACTCGAGGTAGGCAAAGGGGATGCAAAGTACCAGATTATAACCTGGAAAAAAGGTGGTTGAGGGGTACTGGTCTTTACAGATGCCTGAAAGGAGGGTGTAGGAGGTGGGGGTCCATCTCTTCTCTCCAGTCACCAGTGATAGAAAAAGAAGAAACTGCCTCAAGTTGGGCCAGGGGAGGGTTAGTTTGGACATCGTGAAAGATGCCTTCCCTGACAGAGTGGTCAGGGGTTGGAACAGGCTGCCCAGGGAGGGGGAGAGTCACTGTCCCTGGAGGGATTCAGAAAGCAAGTAGATGTGACCCTGGGGAACAGGATTTAGTGGGCAGGGTGAGGTTGGGTTGATGGTTGAACTGGATGATCTTGGAGGTCTCTTCCAACCTCAATGATTTTATGATTCTGTGTGATCCACTGCAAATCCAGGGGTTCAGTGGGTCCATGGTTGGTGCTTCTGTTGTAATGAGGAAGCTTGTTGAGGAGAAAAAGGAAAGGCAAGGTGAGAACGAAGCACAGGACTTCTTGGCTTTGATATTCAAAGGGATGAGTAGATCAAGTCTTTTCATGACTGGGAAAGTTGGAAAAGGATTTAATTTCATGGTAGGGAGTTTGTGGGGTGGTTTTTTTTCGTTGTTGTTTGTTTAGAACCAGCTCCAAACTTTCATGTCTGGTCTGTGCCTTGAGGTTTGATTGCACTTCTGGACTTTGAGGCTGTGTGAAGACATTCTTTTCGCTGTGGCCTAGGAACAGAGAGCCTGAAGGGAATGTTGGGAAGATTAAAGACTGTTTCAGGAGAAGGGCTGAGAGCAGAAAGCTGAGATCTCCCAGAGGTAAGAGCTGGTGCAGCTCTCTTAGTGCTTTGTAGCTCTGAATGTGCCATTGCTGATGGCCAAAGGGGATAAAACCAAACATCTGCCATCTGTGACTTTTGACCACAGAGAAGTGATTCTTCTTATTCCAGAGAATGAGAGTCTGATTTAAAGCGCTTCCTGCCCTGCTTTTACTGACATTAGAAGGGCACAGATGTTCGGGTAGTGCTTCTATTTTTAGGACCCTGCTTGAGATTATAGGACTACAACAGAGCAGGGGAAAGGGCTCGAAGGATGTGGGTTTAGAGGCTATTGTGGAAGGCAAAATTAAAGGGGTGGTTGTTACAGTGCTGCACTGAGCTGGGCTCTGGAATAGGCAGCTCTTCCACTGGACACAGGTGCCTCACAGAATCACAGAACACTAGGCATTGGAAGGGACCTTGAAAGATCACCCAGTCCAACCCCTCTGCCACAGCAGGATCCCCTAGGTCCAGTCATTAGGTATTAGAAGGGACCTTGAAAGATCCACCCAGTCCAATTCCCCCGCCACAGCAGGATCACCTAGATCCAGTTGCACAGGGACATATCCAGGTGGGTTTTAAACGTCTCCAGAGAAGGAGACTCCACAGCCACACCGGGCAGCCTGTTCCAGTGCTTGTGAGAAGACCGTGGAATCACAGAACATCAAGGATTGGAAGGGACCTCAAAAGGTCATCCAGTCCAATCCCCCTGTCAGAGATCACCTAGACTAACATGTCAAGTTCTCCTCATACCATTTGGTATCACATTTTATTATTTACTTATTTTTATATTTGCGTCATGCTGGTATTTGTAGGCTACTCTCAGGCTTTCTCTTCACCACAGATCTTTTCATTGCCTCCTTTGAATTTGTTGACGGTTTCTATCATGAGTGTTTCCTAATGATGCTATATAAACCAAATATGTCATTGAAAAAGGAATTAGGAAAGGAAATCTCATTATAAAACAATGTTCTTAATCTCTAATGAATGACCCTGTTTTATTCTGTACACTTCTACTATTCTAATGTAATTTGTGTGTGGTTATTCTGATGTTCTTCTTGTTGGAGACCTTCTGACTTTCTGAGTGACCCTTAACTTTAATTAGGAGACTGAGGGGTGACTTCATTAATCTTTATAGATATGGAAAGGGCAGGTGTCAGGAGGATGGAGCCAGGCTCTGCTCAGTGGCACCCAATGATAGGACAAGG
>JAOXOE010000705.1:11248512-11283358 GCA_028565055.1 Phoeniculus purpureus | reverse complement strand
TCCTGCTCTGGCAGGGGGATTGGACTGGATGATCTTTCGAGGTCCCTTCCAATCCCTGATGTTCTGTGATTCTGTGAGACTTGGGCAGAAGTTAGAATACCTGAGTGACGGCTAGTAATGAAGTCTAGATTTCAAAGCAGTGGAGATGGGCGCTAGCTGATGAGTTCCTGGCATTTTTGAGGCTGTTTGGAGGTAGATTTTTTTAAGCTGAAGTGTGGTTTGGGACTGTTTCCAGCTTTGGCTTTGTCCTTGTGTTTGAAGGCATTTCGGGTTTGCTTTGCTGAAGGCTTGGTAGACGTGCACGTGCTACAAGAGTATGTAGAACTAGAGAAAGGGAGGTTGTGCAATGAACCCTTGATGGTAGCCTTAAATCACAGTCAACATCTTGAAATATATAGAATCACAGAACACTAGGGATCGGAAGGGACTTCGAAAGATCATCCAGTCCCATCTCCCTGCCAGAGCAGGATCACCTAGACCAAGTCACATGAAAGAAATAAAGGCCAACCCAACTTCAGGGAAGTTTTATGAAGTACTTGAAGTTTATGTTTTTTTCTGAGTCACAAGATATTCTAATAGTTTCCACTCTCTCCAGCGAGGACCATGCAGAAAATCCCAGTAAATATGTAGTACTTGGCCCTCGTCCCACCCAGTAACCAAATCACAGAACATTAGGGATTGGAAGGGACGTTGAAAAATCATCCAGTCCAATCCCCCTGCCACAGCAGGATCACCTACATCAAGTTGCACAGGAACACGGCCAGGTGGGTTTTAAACATCTCCAGAGAAGGAGACTCCACAACCCCCTTGGGCAGCCCCTTCCAGTGCTCTGGCACCCTCCCTGGGAAGAAGTTCCTTCCCATATTGATGTGGAACCTCCTGTGATCCAGCCCACACCCATTCCCCCTTGTCCTATCACTAGATGACATTGAGAAGAGCCTGGCTCCATCCTCCTGACACCCACCCTTCACATATTTATCAACATTCATGAAATCACCCCTCAGTCTGCTCTTATCCAAGCTACAGAGACCCAGCTCCCTCAGCGTTTCCTCATCAGGGAGGTGTTCTACTCCCTTCACCATCTTCGTGGCTCTGATATCCTCCTTTCTGTTCTCCAATCCCATTCTCAAACCTCCAAATTCTCTGCCTTGCAATTCCTAAGCCATCTCAAAATCCCCTCCTAGATATCCCCTTCCTCCTCATACAGAAACCTCCTCTGGGTCTGCAGCGTTGCACCCAGGCACCTGGCTGGTGATGCTGTATTCCTCTTGCCTCTTGCCACGCCTGCTTCTTCTCTTGCTCTTGGGGCGATCTCTTCAAGCTGAACAGCTGTCACACGTATCAAAACAAATCTCAGGACAAAAGGAGACGACAACAGGGACGTGTGCAGAACAAAATGAATGTGCTGTCGCTCAGTGGTGTGAGAAATGGCTTCCTCCTCACAGGGCTCAACTCTGCAGCCAACATCTGCTAGGCTGCTTAGCTGCTCCGTGGTCGTCGCAGCGGTACGTTACCAAACAGGACATCTCATAACAGCGGGGCTATCTCACAGAGGTACTTGCCCAACAGCTCCACTGCCTTGCTAGCACTCTGCGGCTGAGGCACGTTCTGAACCAGGGTTTATGCCTATAGCTTCCTGTTCACTAGCCCCTTGTGAACCTCCATTGATTTGGTTGATTGTACTTCTCAGCCCTCTGCTGTTTTCACCCCTACAGAATGCTGCGGGAGGGAGTCCTGTGGTTTTCCCAAACCTCAAGAGCCACTTCCGCTGGGTGTGCAGACTTGGCCTTCGTTGTGGCGCTAGAACCAGGACTGTGATGAATCACAGAGCATTAGGGATTGGAAGGGACCTCGAAAGACCGTCTAGTCCAACCCCCCTGCCACAGCAGGATGCAGTCGCACAGGAACACGTACGGGGGGAAGCTGAATTCAGGTTTGGCAGTTGGGCAGAGCCGTGGGCTATGAAATCAAACTCACAAGACGCAGAGCTAAGAAGTGCCAGGCTATCTGTCAAAGGACAGACACAGGTCACAAACTTTTATTAAAAAATTACTCTGTGGCTTAACAATATTTATTGTGCTGTCTCCGGATGTGCTCGGCTGACTCCAAAAGCCAGTTACAGAGTGAAAGAAAGGATTTGTCTTCTCGAAAAGTGAGAGTGGGAAAAGGAAATGTCAGCTCAGGGCTCTAAAAGCTCTTCTGGTGGAGTAACACAGTCATGCAGCCACAGAAGTCGCTTCTTGCTCTGGCAGGGGGATTGGGCTGGATGATCTTTCGAGGTCCCTTCCAATCCCTAATGTTCTGTGATTCTTAAATAATGGTATAAGAGTGACTTTTGCCAGTCGCTCGGAGAATGTAGCTGCCTCATCAAGCACAGTGAAGCTAATAAAAAGGGAGCAGTGGGTTATTCTGGAATTTCTCAAAAATCCCTGCAACTGTTTGTTTTACTGCGTTTCAGATGGATTCCTTTTCAAGTTTCCTGCTTGACTGCCCAGAGCGTTTCTTCTAGCCCCTCAAATCACAGTTCAGATAGGAAACTCAGTCCCTGAAAGCCCCCTTTTTCTTTTTCTTCTGAGGGAAAATGTGAAGACAAACAAGTACCCGGGATAAGCTGCTTCTTATCTTCATCTTGTAGAACTCCTCCAGGAAAGCTAATTAGGATCTGTAAGGCAGGGCAAAGAAGCACCAGAAAAGGAAAGGAAAAAGAGGCCTTGAAACTCACAGTCAGCGGAAAGCCCTGGCTTTTATAGTTCCTGACAATGGCAGGAGAAGTCTGGAAAAGGTTGCACAGTGAAATCCATGGCTCTGTGATTCATTACTTCAAGGGGAGGTTTAACATAGCACAGGAGGCTGAGCAGCCCCAGCATCTCAGTGCCCAGGACCGAGCGGCTTTTGCTTGTCGTGGTTGGACAGTGTTCCAGAATCGGTGTCTTTCCCAGGAGACAGACCTGGGCTTTGGACACCCAGACACCCAACCCTGTTGGCAGGGCCAGACCCTTGATCCAGCACCTCACCTGAGCCTGGCTCCCAGAACCGGGGTCCACATGGTGGCAGCTGGGGATCATGGCACACAGTAACGGCAAGAGGTTGCTAATAAAACAGAAAGGCACTGTATTATTAGTGCTGTCAGCAATGTGGTGATAACAGCAGTACGTGCTTGTGGGCCATCTTCCAGGACATTTTTGTGTGGTGTGAGCAGCTTTCGGTGCAGTTTTCTGGCTGGCAGTTAGGTGGGGTGGAATTGTGCTGGGCCATTACTTCCATCTGCATCATTGAATCCATCTTTGAATCACCTTCCCAGTGAGGGTGACAGAGCCCTAGAAGGGGCTGCTCAGGGTGGTTGTGGAGTCTCCTTCTCTGGAGATGTTTAAAACCCACCTGGACATGTTCCTGTGCGAACTGGATCTAGGGGGTCCTGGTATGGCAGGGGGATTGGACTGGATGATCATTTGAGGTCACTTCCAATCCCTGAAGTTCTGTGATTCTGCGATATCATATATTTGTACTAGGACATAAAGGATGGTGATTTTTTAAACTCATCTTGCTGTGGAGGTGACCTGGAAGAAGTCACCCCAAATCTCCCTGTGAGCTCCCAGCACTGTGGACCTCGTTGGGCTTCTCCAGGGGACGGGCAGAGTATAGGCTTCAATGGACAGATTCCCTGGTCAGTCACTGTCGTTTCTTCATCTCACAAGATTTGCTTCTCAAATCTCAAGCCGGTTTATTTTAGAACACAGTGTTGGAAAAAGGCTTTCACAGAATCACAGAACATCGGGAAGGGACCTTGAAAGATCATCCAGTCCAATCCCCCTGACACAGCAGGATCACCTAGATCCAGTCGCACAGGAACATATCCAGATGGGTTTTAAATGTCTCCAGAGCAGGAGACTCCACAACCCCCCTGTCAAGCCTTCCTGTCTTATTTTTGCAGTTTTTCGCCTATTATAAAACAGATCGTTCAGGCCTCCAGTGCTTTGTGGGGCTCTTTGACTTGTAACGTTTAAAATTTTCAATTTTAGGTTGTCTTTTGTCATGCCTCCTCTAGCCAACACTCAGCCTGAATACGCTGATTCTCCTCCAAGCTCATGAACTCCTTCTCTTGCACATTAATTACCACTGTGGGTCGTGTCAGGTTGCTTTGAGGAACCCCCAGCCCCGGAGACAGTGTGCTGTAGCTCCTTGGCTAGCCCAACAGTAACATCCGTGAAGAATTCCCCTCTGCTAGTGAGCCGCGGTGACCTCTCCTTCCTGAAGACACGCTGGCTATTTTGTGCTCTTTTCCAAATGTTCTCCCTTTTGACTCTTAAAAGAGTTTCAAAAGCTTTTGCTCACAACCCAGGTCAGTCTGGCTAGTGTGTAGTTTCCTCCTCTGTCTCTATAGATTCACTCTTAAAGTTATGGCACTATGCATTAGTCATCCTTTTTCCTTGGAGACCAGTCCTGAACTCAGTAAACTTAGAAAAACACATGTTCATGTGTGACTGGATCTGGGTGATCCTGCTGCGGCGGGGAGATTGGACTAGGTGAGCTTGCGAGGTCCCTTCCCATCCCTAATGTTCTGTGATTCTGTGAAAGCATCTAGCAAAGTCTTTTTGGTTCCTGCTGCTATTCTGTGCAGTGTCCTCTGATGTCCTCAGCACTAGAGACCCAAAACGTGGTCGTGTGAGCATATGGTTGCACCCCTGGGGTTCACAGAATATGTGCAGAGGTGGCTGACGGGTACTTTGGCTTTGCACAACTGCTTCTGACCTCAAAGTCTGGCCAGATAACATTTGAAATAAAGTTTCTGATATGATCACAGAATCACTCTGGTTGGAAAAGACCCCTGGGATCATTGAGTCCAACCATCTACCTAGCTTACAAGCTCACCCCTAAACCACATCCCTCAACACCTCATCCAAACCATCTTGAAACACACCCAGGGATGGCGACTCAACCACCTCCCTGGGCAGCCCATCCCAGTGCCTGACCACCCTGCCTGTGAAAAGATTATTCCTAATACCAAGTCTAAACCTCCCCTGTTGTAGCTTGAACCCATTTCCTCTTGTTCTATCACTAATTGCTTGTGAGAAGTGACCAGCACCAACCTCTCCACAAAGTCCTTTCAGGTAGTTGTAGAGAGTGATGAGGTCTCCTCTCAGCCTCCTCTTCTTCAAAATAAAGAGCCCCAGCTCTCTCAGTCTCTCCTCATAAGTTTTATTCTCCAGGCCCTTCACTAGCTTAGTCACCCTTCTCTGCACCTGCTCCAGCACTTCCACATCCCTCTTGTTTGAGGTACCCAAAACTGGAGACAATACTCAAGATGTGGCCTCACCAGTGCCAAATACAGGGGGACAATAACCTCCCTACTCCTGCTGGCCACACTATTTCTAATACAAGTCAGGATGTCATTGGCCTTCTTGGCCACCTGGGCACACTGCTGGCTCATATTCATCTTCCTGTGAATTAGAACCCCCAGGTCCCTCTCTGCCACACTGCTCTCCAGCCACACCTCCCCAACCTGTAGCATTGCAGAGGGTTGTTGTGGCCCAAGTACAGGACCTGGCACTTGGCCTTGTTGAAGCTCCTGCCGTTACCATTGGCCCACTGCTCCAATCTATCCAAGTCTCTCTGAAGAGCCTCCCCACCCTCTGGCAGATGAACAATCCCACCTAACTTGGTGTCATCTGCAAACTTACTAATGACACACTCTATGTCCTTATCAAGATCATCAATAAAGTTGTTAAATAGAGAAGTCCCCAACACCGAGCCCTGAGGCACAGCACTTGTGACAGGCTGCCAGCTGGATTGAACTCCATTAACCACCACTCTTTGGGCCTGTCTGTTCAATCCAGCAGATTGTGTGCTCGTCCAAGCCATGAGCAGCCAGCTTATCAAGGAGAATTCTGTGGTGAACAGTGTCAAAGGCTTTTCAAAAGTCCAGGTAAACAATATCCACAGCCTTTCCCTCATCCAATAGTCAGGTCATCCTGTCATAGAAGGAGATCAGGTTCATCAGGCAGGACCTACCATTAATATAAACCCACGTTGACTGGGCCTGATCCCCTGGTTGTCCTGTATGTGAAGTGCGATGGCACTTGAGATGATGTGTTCCATGACCTTCCCTGGTACCGAGGTCAGACTGGCAGGTCTATAGTTTCCTGGATCCTCCTTTCTGCCCTTCTTGTAGATGGGTGTTACGTTTGCCACCTTCCAGTCCATTGGGATTGTTATAAAGACCTCAGCTCTGCCCATGACCATTAGAAAAAGACAGATTTAACAAGGAAAATGGATCTGAATTTGATGTGCTGAAGTACCCAACTACTTATTGGTGCCCAGTTATGCTGAATGCTTTTGTTCCAGCTGGAGCTGCTCATCTGTGAGCAACAAACCAATAGCACAAGTCTTTGCACACAACCTTCATGCTTCTCCATCTGTGGCTTAAGAGGTTCACAGCTCACTTAATTTGCAGGCGCTGTCTGAACATGCCCATCTCTGCCATCGTTGTGTGTGGGAACAAGTAAATGAAGGTGAAAAGCCACCTTTGAGGGCAGCTGTAGAGACAGTATTTCTAATGTGCAGAAATTTAGGAGTAATTAATTTGTTCTCTTAAAAAATACCATCTATTTTTAGCTCTCAAAGGGGGTTGTTTTCTAGGGATTAGTGACAAGCTGTGCTGCCAAGATGTGTAGGCTGATTTTGGAGAAGCATGCAGCCAGCTTGCATGGAGGCTGATAACTGCAGACTCCTGAGAGCACTCTGGCAATGGGAGACTTCATAGTATTAGACTTGAACTGTAGAAACTATAGCTGATCTGTCTCTTTTTACAGATGGCCCTAATCCAGCCAGCTCAAAGGGAACAGCAGTTCTGGAGGAATCCAGGATGCCTTGGCTTCCCTTCTCACTGACAAATCAAGTGTGATTCCTTCTGCGAGCACGGCTCTGGACAAGGCAGGGACAACCTGGCATCAGGGTGTGTGGGACAGAGGCTATTTATGTACAAAATATAAGGAAGGTGGAATTTTTTTGTGTGTATACAGCTACCTGATACCATTTCAAATGCCATGGATCCTCAAGCAGAAACTGTAGACTCCTGGACCATGAACTGACTTGGCAAGACCTACAGTCTGCCATGGATCACATGGGACTAGAATCCAAATACCCAGAATGCCATGGATTGAGATTTGGGCATCAAATCTGTGCCTCTGGCAGAGAGACGTCAAATCCTGGGCTGAGCTTCTCATAGTTTGTTAGTTCCTGAGCTCAAAATGACAGACAGTTCCTGCAGCAAACAAACTGCTGCTCCAAGAGCAGAGATCAGTGGGAGCACTTTGGCATTGATAAGCAGAGGCTGAGAGTTCACTCTACTATGTTTAGAGCTTTGTGATAGTAATTAGATCTTAAAATGTGTCAGTTCTGCATGAGACAAATCACGAGCGTAGGCCAGGAGCATGTTTCCATGGGAGTGTGAGCGTGTGATTTGCGCAAGAGCCTCCTAATGCAGCTGTGACCCTGCATAGCCATATCCCAGTCTGTAGACTTTAGGAGCTTAGGAAATGATGAGAGGAGAGACTCTTGCTACCTCCTGATTTCCACTGCCTGACTTTCATTAAACCTTCCCCCACAGAGCTGCAGCCAGCAGTGCTGCTGGAAAGGCAGTGAGGAGCACAGTGAGGGTACGAGGGTATTCAAATAACAGCTTTCCTTTCTCATCAGAAAAGCTGTTGGCTATAAATTATCATTTGAGTGTTTTGAGAGAGTAAAAACGTTAAGCCTCTATTTTTCTGTTTCTGCCACTTCCCTTGTCTCAAAGGTTTTCACGCTCTGAGGAAGCTGTTCTGCTAAAGAAGAGAAAGTATTGAGGTGACATGGGGATGACTGAAGAAGCAAGGAAAGGAGAGATGGTTCCATGAAATGGATTTTGCTGTGTGAACTACTGGGGTATTCTGAAGTAGTGCGTATCCATGTCACCCAGAGACACCATGGCAAGTGACCTCAGATTTTCACATCTGACTTCTGCAGACCAGCGGTGATCAGGGAAATTTCCTTGGTAGTGTTCTCTGGACTGACTAAATCTTCTGTGTTCAAGAGGGTACAGAGGAGGATTTGCTAACCTCTTTGAGCCTTGCCAGGATTTATGGCATGTAATTGCAGCTTGCTTTCAAGATAAGTGTAGTTTTTTTAACTTCTAGACACTTGTCCTTTTTTCTCCTCAAGTCCTCTCAACATTTCCTACATGGAGTATCCACAATCCTTTCAGTTGTTTCTCCTTTCTTTTTTGCTTGGGGAGAGCTGGCTCCAGATCCACCACACAGTTTGTGGTAGGATGCTGGCTGCAGAAGCTTTGGTGGACAGGGGAGCAAGGGGAAAAAGGATTTGAGAAACTATTTTATTTGTGTGCAGTAAGTATTATTTTTCCACTCCTGCTGAGAAAGATAAAATGATAAGAATTTATGGAGCATGAGGTTGCTGGGTTTCACATGGATTTGAATGCCAAGCTCATGACTGTGGCTTGAGAACTCATCAGGCGTCAAAAGAAGCAAACATGTTGATAGTGTCAAATGAGGGTCAAGAGGAGTCAGCTGAGCAAACAAAGGTCCCACAGAAACAGTGGTCATCACTTACCTGACCACTGCCACAGCCACGCTAGAGACACCCCTTCTCCTTTGGAGTCCGCAGTGTGCGGAAGGGATCTGCCAAGTCAGAGAGGGGAAGGTGCACTTCCTTTCAGTGTCCAGGCTGGGTTGCAAAGCAGATAGTCTTGTCACACAAAACGCCCTGTTCGTTTCTGTGAGGGGTGCTGTCTTTCTTGGTGTGCCAACTGCTCTGGGGGCTGTGCTGGTGTCTGCTGACCACCAGCTTCTAACACTGGAGATGGCTGCATTTCAAGGATGAAACCGAGTAATTCCTCTGTCAGCTTATTGCGAGATGTCTCTGGCTAAAAGCCTGGGAAACAATTTTCTTATGACCTACTGTTTGATGCTAGTGGACTGTTTTATGCTGCCGCAGTCTCCCCCACACTCTTGGCTTTGGCTGATAAAACTCGTCTGAAGGAAAGAAAAACTGCTGATCTACATCACTGCTGCTGGCAAAGGCCAGAACCCTGCATGGGGCCCCCAAAGAGGGACGAGAATCTATCTGTTGAGATTGAGCCTGATTTAATTCTTCTTATAAAGCATCTTGGCAGCTGCCTAGATCTGACAGGTTGATAATAAGACTTTGCCTCAATGCAAAAGGGAAAGTAATTTACATTGGCTTCACACCTCTGGCAAGCAGGAAAGATCCTGCCCTACCTTAGCGTGAGTGGTGAGACGGAGAGCTCGAAAGCTTGCTCCGTGCTTGAGCAAGCACAAGAAAACGCCACCTGGGAAACACCAAGGGGTGAGAGAGCTGAGCTGGGAATCAGCATTCTGCCCACGGTAGTGGTTTGGAGCATCTTTCCAGGCAAATCCTAAAGGATCGCTCTCTTGCAAGGAGCAGCAATGCTACCTGATATCATTCTGCTCCATTTATCCCAACACTTCTGCTTGCTCTCTCCTGTTACACAAGCACCAGCATCAGGACGCTCTGAGATGACTGTTGGTTTTAATGATCTGTTTGATAAATAGCTGATAGCCTGGGAAGACAGATAGGGGAGGACAGTGGCTCTTATTTCGTGGTGAAAGCCTCTCCAAGGGTTACAAGGATGCAATTACCCAGCCTTGAGCTCCCGCACTACCTGAGCAGCTACAGCCATCCTCAAGAGGACTGGCAAAGCCAAACCAAGCCTTATTAAGTTCCATTTTAAACCCGCTATCATGCTAGTTCTGGTTCTGAGTTGAGTGGTCCTTGCTGGCTGGGCACTCATCAGCTTTCCCTTGGCCTCATCACCTCCAAAAGTAATGATGTGAGACAACCTCTCCACACTTTATCCATGGGCAGTGCCAAGGGAGGTAACAGCTTGGCCTGAGCTCTGAAGTCCTCTGATGTAAACATGCTAGAGCAGTGCCGTGTCCTCCAGAGAAAGGTAATTGAGCAAATTCTGTTCCTCAACAACTCACAGCTGTGAAGACCCCACCCTTCCTGCCAAAACTGAGATGTGGGGAGGGGTCAAAACCAAAACAACCTTAGTGGGTGATGAAAGTATTTACTGTGCTTTCTCTCTGATCTCTGGGAGGGCTTTTTATACTAACAGACACTGGCAAGTCTCAGGGCTCTCTCTTGCAGAGCTGTTTTTTTAGAGACATGGATTTTGACCATGTTCAGCCTGGGAGGCTTCTGCAGATCCTGACCAGCCTTTCTGAAAGTGGGTGCAGAGAGCTACTGAAGGCTGCTTGGAAGCAGAGCAGAAGAGGACCTTGTGTTGTGGGGACACGATGGCCAGAAGGTAAGTTTGTTTTCTTATTTAATCTGTCTTTAAAGAAACCTGTTTTTGTTAGTGTGTTCCAGCTTTGGACAGTGTCATGCATTAGTTTCCAGGAAAATAGTAGTCCTACCTCAAGCCTGTGGTTGATTTTGGATGCTGGCAATAGAGTAGGGAGGAAGCATCATGTGGTAGATGTAAAGCTTTAGGTGGTTGAAGAAGGGGTCTGAAGAGCAACCCTTGTGGAATGTCACTAGATGATGCTGTGGTGGAAGATTGCTCTGAAGAAGGCGTGTCATTCCTTGTGGGCCACTGAAGTAGTCTCTAAAAATTTGGACTATGAGAATTTTACCTAAATGCTGGTTGGAAGAGGGATGTAACTAGTGTGGAGATTGCGTCTGTATCTGATGCTTCTGTACAGCCTTGTCTGGAGGTCTTAAACGCTGCCTGTCGCTGTGGCAGGTAAATTTGGGACCATGCTAGGAGGGCTTAGCTCTTACAACAGCCTTTACAAATGAGAGACTTTGCCTTAAAGCAAAAGAGATGAAATTAAGACAAGTGCAAAGCGCTCCTTGCAGGCAGGTACAGCAGAACATACAAACACAAACCAGGGAATACACAATGAGGCAGCAGCAGGCAGGAGAGGACCTGGGTTGGGCTGGTTCGCAAGTAGAACATGAATCAACCCTGTGATGCTGCTGCAAAACAACTCGTCGTATCCAAAGCTGTATTAATAACAGTGTGCTTTGCCAGATCTGTGAGACAATTATTACAACCTGCTTGAGGCTGGCAAAGCTTCTGCCACGTGTGGGTGTCCAGAACTGACGGGAAACTTTGTCCAGATCCATTAAAAATTTGAGTAGAGAGTGTAGGGTGAAATACACCAAACAAACAGTCAACAAAGCAACTGCAAACCCAAAACAAGTGAATGATAAGAGATTAGGTAAACAAATGCCACGAACAAAGATTGAAGTCACTGCAATTGTTTGTTTTAGGAGAGAAATGATGGGATGCAGTCAATCTTCCCACACATAAATAGTGCTTATAAAAAGGCTGATGATGAGCTGTTTTCCCGTAGTCACTGGTGTAAGAAAAAGACAGTGCTTGAATTCATAGTGAAGATGATTAAGATGTTTATTAGGAAAACCCTTCTAATCCCCAGAGGGGTAAAACACTGGCGCAGGCTGTCTAGGAACGATGTGACAGCTTGTTTGTTAGTGAATTTTAGGAACGGGCTAGACAAACAGCTACTAGGACAAATAGTTATTTAAGTATATTTGATCCTGCCTCTGATAATTCCTTTAAATGCTTCTCTGCCATATGTATCTATAATTAAGCACAATACAAAACCACAGCCTCTTCCTTGAGGAGTTAAAATCCCATCTATAATTAGATAAAGTCTTTCTCTTTTAATAGTGAAACTAGGTTAAACGTGCCTTATGTGACAGCTCTGTTAATATATCATTGTGAAGCAAACACCAGGAGAAAAGGGAGCTCTTTAAACCAAAGAACAGCACGGGTGTAACAACACGAGTGTAAAACTGCCCAGGCATAAATTAGCCAGGAAATTGAAAGAAACTTTGGAAGCGTCAGAACAGCAATGTTCTGAAACAGCCTTTCATAATGGGAATGCTGGGGGCAAAAATCAGAACTTGTTTTTAAAATGGAGCTTGCTAAATTAATTCAAAGGACTATAGAGAACTACTGCCTGTCAGAGCAGAGTCCAGGACTAGGAGATCCCTTTTGTTGCTGGATTTTTGGAGCTGAGAGGAAGAGAAGTATTTTTGTGCCAGTGGGACTGTTTTCAGCTCTTTGTGGACACAAATGTACCTCTTTCATCCCTGAGCCTTTTCATGAGCGAGGCAGTTACTGATATCCCTTTCAAAATGTGAAGGTCACATCTCTGTTTAAAACTGCATAGTTGCAAGGATGAAGGAGAGAAAGCCAAGTTTGGGAAGACCTTTCCTGAAGGGGAGTGCAAATCCTCAGGTGCTGAGTATCCTCTTGACTTTTCCAAGGCTGCAGGTGCTTTGCAGTGAGTGTGGTTTGGGGTTAAAGTGGAGCAGTGGGAAGAGCTGAGCCACTGTCATCTGCTAAACTGGAGCTGAATCTCCTGTCCCAGATGATCTACACACGGAAGCTGTAGTGGAACAAGGCTATGTGTCAAAGTGGGGCAAGAAACCGCTGCAAAGCAACGCGGTGTGCCAAACACGGCTAATAGGACAGCGCAGGCTCTGTGCCAGGAGAGGAACTTAATTTCTTTGCTGACAAATGAAACAAAGATGTGATTGGAAGTGCCACGCTTCGGAGGTATGAGCAATTTCCCTATAATCAATCATACAAACCAAATTGTTTTCATTTCTTTGCATTATTTAGCAGCCATTTGAAGGCAGACAATACGAGCTGGGTTTTGTTTTTCACTCATTCCTTACATTGATGTGATTTGTGGGCTTTGGCAGTGGGATGCTGAGGTGAAGGAAGGCTGAAATGGGTTTCTGTGTTCAAGACAACTTGGCAAAGGCCACATCTGTGATTATCAGCTAATCATTCAGACATAGACGTTGTTTGTCTGCTCTTATTAAGTCTGTAAAGTATCTGGCTGTGCAAAGCTGATAGCGGAACACCTACGGGAAAGCATGTCAGAAGCAAGGGGGAATGGGTGAGGAGGTGATAAGGTAGAGTTGAGTTTGATAAGAGCCCCTGGCTCCTCCAGTAATCACAAGAAAGGTGAGACTGCTATTATTACACCTATCAGCTCTCCTGGGTATTCCAGGGAAGATGAAGCTATTGATGTGGTTAGAGACCATGGAGGGAAGAGTAGGTAGAGCAGGAGAGCTGGTTCCTCTATCCTGAACTGTACACAACAGTTCCCACGAAGTGTATCTGTGACATCTTGAGGGATCCTCTTTACTTTCCTTTGGAATAGGTGTGAGATGGGGAGAGGAAGGAGGAGTTGGTGGGAGGCAGACATTAAGGTGACTCCAGTGACTGGTTTCTTTTCTAATGTGGATTCTGCAGCTTGGATTTTTTTCCAGCTTTTGCTGGTACTGGATCAGGTTGAGTCATAACTGCTTGGTGCAAATATAGCAAAAGGGAAAGTTGTGAGAAGACACGGCAAGGCTAATGCCTACTACAGAGAGCATACTACATACAGTGTGCAACACTATAGCCTTGAGAAGAGTGGCTGGAGAACTGCATGGTGGAAAAGGACCTGGGGTGTTGGTTGACAGCAGCTGAACAGGAGCCAGCAGTGTGCCCAGGGGGTCAAGAAGGCTGACAGCATTCTGGACTGCATCAGAAATAGTGTGGTCAGAAGGAATAGAGAGGTAATTGTCCTCTTGTACTTGGCACTACTGACACCTCACCTGGGATATTGTGTTTAGTTCTGGGCACCTCAATAAAAGAACGCTGAGGTGCCTGTGTGTGTCCAAAGAAGAGCAACGAAGCTTGCGAAGGTCCTGGAGGGCAGCTCTTATGAGGAGAGGCTGAGGGAACTGGAGTGATTTAGTCTGGAGAAAACAAGGTTGAGGGGAGACCTCATTGCTCTTTACAACCACCTGAGAGGAGATCGTAGAGAGGTGAGGGTTGGCCTCTTCTCCCAAGCCACTAGTGATAGGATGAGAGGAAACTGCCTCAAGTTGTGCCAGGGGACGCTTAGATTGGACATCAGGAAAAATTTCTGCACTGAAAGATTGGTCAGAGATTGGAACAGGCTGTCCATCAAATTAGTGGAGTCATTGTCCCTGAAGGGTTCAAAAAATGCGTGTATTTGGCACTAGGAAACAGGCATAGTCATGCTGGGTTGACAGTTGGACTTGATGATCTTGGAGTCTCTTCCAATCTTAATGATTCTATGACTCTAAAGAGGGATCCTGTCAGTGGCAAGCAGGTGACACTGCTGGAAAATCTCCATTCAGCACCTCCCACAACTTGTTGCTCATTAGGGTAGGATGCAAGAACTGTCTTTCCAGCACAGCCTCAGGATGGACAGAATTGGAGATCAGTTTAAGGATTCGGTTTTGCTCTAACTACAAGGACTTGAGTATTTTGTTTAACCATCACTGGTGTGTCACACCTTTCATTTAGCTGGCTTTCTACCCCTTACCGCTGGTGGGGCTTGTGTGGGAGTCAAAGAGGTGGGAGCTGGATTTAGTCCTTGTCAGATCTGAGCAATTACGAGGCTGGAAGCCTGTGCAGCTAACACTGGGACTCACAAAAGCATCAGACCTTCTAGCATGAATTGGTAAGTAAGAAAGGCTCGTTGATTAGATCACAGGCACAGCAGATCAGCTCTAAGCACACTCACCTCTCCATGGCCCAGCTTCTTGTACAAAATGGGGTTCGTGATACTTTTCGTCCTGCTTTTGTCTACCTTGCCTGTTTGGCTGGTTGCTCCAGGAACACGGAGTATTTCTTATTGAGTATTTGTAGCGTGTTTTGCATAGCAGCCCCTGATTGTAGCTGGGGGCTTTCGAGTGCCTCTGCCTCAGAGCCAGCACAGCGATGGCTGGACCCGGGTGGAAGCAGCAGCCTGCGGAGCACGAAGGAAGGTCACATATTAGGCATGTGTTTGTCAGAATGGAAAGCTAATTTCACTGCAGTAAATGCTGCTTATAACAAACTACCACTCACAGACATCCCAGCAGTAAGAAACATTACTCTTTTCCCGTTGCTAATTAGTTCTTGATAGGGCAACAGCTTATATGAAGTCAAAGGAATACAAAGGTCTTTGTTTTCCTGCTTTTCCCAGGTGTGTTGTATGTACCCTTAGGATACATCTTCCTTTCCCCTTCACGTCTTTATTTTCTTTTTAAAGTGCCATTTAAATGTTAGGCAGTGCAAAGCCTCCAAGTACAAGGTATTTATGGGCAATTCAAATTGAATATTTTTCCTCATTATTCTGAGGTGGTGAATTGCCCTCTCCTTTTATAGTGACTATCAGGATATAATGAAAGTGTAGTTGTGCCTCTTGATGGCCACTTTGTGCAGTACTAAAGGCCTTTATCTCTTCTTTCACTTCTTCTTGATCTTTAAAAAAGAGTAAATCCACCTCCTGATCATGAGGGTTGATGTTTCTAAGTTCATTTAATTAAACATGTTTTACTTCATTCTGCAACCTACCGCGTCTCTGAGGTTAGATTTGATGGAAGCAGAAGATTCAAACGTCAGAGTTTATTCAGGTGAGACCAACAGAAATCAGCTTATTTGCTTGGTGAGGAGTTGGAGGCCAGGAGGAAGAGCAGAAGCCGTTTAGTTCTGAAGAAAAGCCAATCTTCCACATGCAGACAGGGCTTGAAGTGAGTTAAATACTGAAAAAATGTTTGAGGTAAGACAATGTGTTTGCCCACAGTTTAAACTGTGAGTTCTACTCTATTTGAGAAGTTAAGTACAATATAGTGTTTCCTTTGAACACCATGCTTTTCCTCAAACTGTCCTCACTGTGTCATTACTTAATGGCTCCAACTGAGAATCTGTCTCAGTTGGTGCCCTCAAAGCTGTAGCTGCTCTAGTGATGAGGGCCAGTTTGGGAGAATATTCTGTAGTGATCATGAAAGGAAACTTTCATTTGTCTCTGAGCTGTTGGATAAAGGCTGGCACTTGAGTGGTGCTAGCAAATGAAGAAACAGCCCTTTCTGCTTTGTTGGGCTGCTAGAACAAGCCCTGCTGTTGATGCTTTTACTATTAAACCTTGTGTAGGATTACACCGTTACAATGTCTTTAGGGTCATTAGGATGTGGAGAGGTTTAACCTTTTCTTTGGCTTAGGTTCCACTGTCATCCTGTTGCCTCAGTTCAGAGCTTAGCATGTGCTTCCCGGTAAAAGAAGCTAGAGACTAGAAATGGGATAGGGTTTTGCTGTGTGTTGTAGCTACCTGTGGTACATAGCAGCTGCTTCATGATGGTTATTAACCTACAGAAGGAAACACTCTGTGCTGTGGCAGCAGTTGAACCAGAAGAGACAATGTGGTAGCAAAATACTCTGTATCATGTCTTTTGCACTATCTGCTTCCATAAATTCTTCCATGCTTGGCTGCTCTTTGGCGGCCCAGGAAATGAAGTACTTTAATACTTGGGTCACCCTAATGGCCTTTGGCTTTGTTTTAATAGACTGGCAAGAAGTGGGATGCGCTTGCTCTGTGAACTTATCTGCATGTTTGCATGTGCTCAGGGAGCACTGGTGTGCAAGGAAGCAGACAGCTTTGCTCTTTTCTAGCTCTTCAGCTTTCCCGGTGCTCCAAACTTAGTAACCACCAGAGCCAACACGCAAATATAGGTCCTTGAGATTCACCTCTCCCACATGAAGGGGCGAAAAATTCCACCAGCTCCTGCTGACAGAGTCATTAAAAGCTGCTTTGCAAAGCTTTCAGTGGCTAAAGAAACTCATCCGAAGATGCTCGGTGAGGAGAGTTCAGGCTACAATGGCTGCCACAGTCTGAGCAGCTTTACCTCCTGGTGAGAGCCTGTGATTACATGGCAGTGATGGAAGGCTTAGTCATAGCAGCGGGTCTCCAGGAAACCTTGTGTGGGGGAATGTTGCCTTGAGGCAGCAGACAGCGTTATCAAAAGCCTACCAGGGACACATGCAAAAAAATGGGAGTTTAATTGCCAAATTTCCACTTTATCTTGGTATAATTAACAAGCTGCTGTCTCTGCAGCTCCTGTTGAAGGGATCGCTAAGAAATGTGTTGTGAATGTGTGAAGGAGCATGGGAGTTGTGTTGCTGTGGCAGTGTTTGTGGAGTCCCAGTGGCTTCTTTCACAAAGTTGTCAGATACCTCAAACACTGTTGAGAAACGATCCTTTCTTATAACACGTGCAATGAAATACACGTCTTGCTACTGACGCTCACAGGTTACGTTTCGCTCTTCTTCCTCCGGAGTGGCTGGGTTGAGCATTCACTTGCAGCACGAAGCAGGCACTAACTTTTCAAATGGACCAACATTCCCTCGTAGTGGAGGCTTGCAGCTCTCAGGGTGGTGACTCACAAACTAAGGGGACGCACAGCCACAGAATTCATTTCAGCAGACTGGGCACAGCATGACATACAATGAATGGGATGACTCAACACTGCCGGCTCGCAGCGTTGCATGCAAACTACGCAGGAGGTGACACCTGGCAGTACCAAAAGGTGAAGACTTGAGTTAAAATTTCCACTATGACTCAGCTTCAGTGTCAAGTGAAAACCCACAGGGTCTGACAACTTGTGCCTTGCATCTGGCAATTACAATAGTCTGCTTGGTTTGTGATTAGAGTCATTTCACTATAGGAGCGGTGTTCCACCTTTCCTTGTCCCTACACCCTTGGTTTGCAGACAAGATGACGTGTAGAGTCACAGCAATGAGGAGCAGAGCTCTGGAGTGTGAAAGCGAGTGTCACTGAGTGCGAGTCAAGTCTGAGCAGGACTTACATTGGGAAAGGACTGGCAATGTTTCTGAAGGCAATATACTCTGAAGCCTTTTGAAACCTTATCAGGGATCTGGCAGTTTTATCTATAATGGTTTTTCATAAGGGCTGCAGAATGCTCCAGTATGTTACTCATGCATCGAGTATGCACAGATCATCCAGGTTCCATAGAGTGCTAGGTGGAATTGCAAAACTGCACTTAATGACTGAGTGACAGCCATCTGCAGTACGTGCTTCCAATGCGATAGCGTGAAGGATGATTTTCCTCTTGCCTGTGAAGCTGAAAGAAACCCAGGGGAGAGGATCTCTTGGGTTTATTTGCTTTGCTTTTAATTGATTTTGGAGATTAAAGCCTGAGTGGAAGTATTGGCTTGAAAGCTCTGGGTACTGCCAGCTGCTGTTTCTGTCAGAGGCTGTGTGCAGCAAACACATCGTCAGCCTGTCTGGGGGCTGACCAGAGGGTGTCAAGACAGTGTTGGTCAGTCTAAGGGATGTTGTGGGGGATGTGACATTGTTTTTACAAGCTCAATGGACTAGAGAACCTAAGTGCTTGACTGTAAAGCACTGTAGACTAGAAAGCCTTTGTAGGCTTTGAATCTGTCCTTCACAGCCAGATGCAGGTGGAAAGAGTGCCCTGGATGCAGCTGTAACTTAGGCTGCAGCCTGGTTTCTGCTGTATAAGAGAGGATCTGATTTTGGGAGGGAAGGAGAAATCTATCTCATGGCAGGTGCACCCATGGTGTGTTTGTCCCTTCAGTATTCCCACATCTGAATGCTAGGGTGAACACACTGAGAGCTTTAAAAACATGTGTGATGGTTGGGTAAACCAGTTCTCCTCTTGGGGGAGAACTTGCTTCAACCTCTGCCCCTGCAAGCAGTACCAACCCCATTCTGGAGGTAATGGGATCTTAGCAACACAGGTGGCTATGATGTACAGGCACAAAAAACCCCATTCAAACACCAGCCCCTACTGCAGCTCTCAGGCCATAGTGGGATTTTTTGAATAGCTGCAGCCTTAGCCTAAACTCCATCTACAATGGCCACAGTGGCCTGCTAGTGGCAGCGAGCGTAGTGCCCACACCACACACACAGAATCACACACGGAACGTTAGCGATTGGAAGGGACCTCAAAAGATCACCTAGTCCAATCGCCCTGCCACAGCAGGATCACCTAGGTCACGTTTCCAGACACTTTTGTGCAGGGTATCAGGACTACTTACTGAAGAACTGATCTCATCTGCATTTTAGTGTTATTAGGGATGACTTTGAAAGCTGGTTCATTTTTTGTACTCCCAACACATCCCATCTTATATCATAAATCCTACCTCAGTCTAGTGTGTGTTTAATAAATAAGTTATGCAGCTATCCTGCTAGAGATCTGACTTTCTACACCCCCTGCCCTCTGCAAACACACAAACACAAAATGCTTTTTTTCCCAAGCTCTGTTGATGACTTTTAAAACAGAAGTTTGAACAACAACAAAATCCAAGTGTTTGTCCTTTGCAAATTATTTCCAAAACCTTCCTTCCCACCTATTCTGGCTCTGTTCTTAATCAGCCTGGTTTTCTACCAGCTTCTTTGGGCAGTTGAAAGCTGTTGCCACTGATTATAGCATCTTTGAAGGACTTCCTCATAAATATTAAAGCTTTGCCTAGGATAGTATGAACGAAGACTTCCTGGTGGGAGTGTGAATTGGCTGTTGGCTATTTTGCCTGGACAAACCGGGCCCTGGCTGTGTTTGTCATTTAATGACATTTCTACTTGTGCATGAGCTCCATGTTTCTGTACCTTTCCCCAGCTGCATCTTTCAAAAGTGAGTGTTTGCATCTGCACACCCTGAGCTCTGTTTAGGCACAGAGATAAAGTGCCTTTAAGATCAGAAAGGCTGCAGGTGTGTAGCTCTAATTAGGATACATCCCGTGGCAGGGAGTTTTCCCAAGGAGTATGTACGGAGGGACTGGGAATCCTTGGTGGACCACCTTTTAAAGGTACCACAGAAATATCAAGCCAAAGGGTTATGAGAGAATCCATCTGTCTCAATAATAGAAGAATTTTCTCAGCAATGGGTATTTTCTTTGTATTGTGCTATGGCCTGGAGCTGGTCTGGAAAGGATCCAGGATGGTAGCAGCCAGCGGGTGAGACTGCTATTTGATGTGTGCTGCTTAGAAGGCTTAAGTTCAGAGTCTGGCACAGGGAAGAGGCGGGGATCTGTACTGCTGGGCAGATGATTTATTGTAGGTTGTGTGGCAATTTTATCTAGGCCTGAGAGAACCAACAGCCGGGTTCACTCAGGTCCTCACTGTGTGCTTGCCTGCCCAAGGAAGATGAGGACCCAGATGCAGAGCTGGCCTTGCAAGTGACTGTCAAACTCATGATCTGCATAGATGGGTAGCTCCTTGAGAAGACTGATTTAATGTGCTCTCAGCCTGCTCTTGTTCATCTGTGTTTGGCGAGTTCCTAAGACACATCAGGACTAGGTATCACTGAAAGCACTGTGAAAAATCACAGAATGGTAGGAGTTGGAAGGGACCTCTGATGATCATTTAGTCTGACCCCCTTGCTAGAGCAGGATTTATCAAGCACTTTGCAGCGTGCAGAAGTTTTGCAGAGAGTGGCTTTGCCATGCAGAATGCATTGGTACCTGCATCAACTTGTAGCAAGCTGTGCTGCCTTGGCTGCTCCTTCCTTCTGCATACTCTGTTTCACATCTCCTTTGGATCATCATGATCCATATGGATTTTTGCTGCTTAGCCCTTCCCTCCAAAGATCCGTCACTTTTACCTCCTTCAGCTCACACCTAGCAGGTAACACAAGGTGAATGGGGAAGGTGTCCATGATGAGCAAGACACCAGAATGATTCCAGGGCAGAGGAAATAGTCTTAAATGACACTGCTGCTGAGAGCTTACCACTGGATTTGCTGTAATGACCTTCATTTTATTTCAGAAGGGCTGTGTGATGCTTCTCCTCGAGAATTTGCCAAGTGAAAGGGAAAGAGCCAGAAATGGTATTGTTTGTTTCAGTGATACCCTGACCCTTGCTCTGCGGGCAAGAAAGTATGTTGTCTCACTGGTGTCTGCTCCTGTTCCTACTGGGAACTGGCTCAGTACCAGATCCCGGAGTAGCATCCCCTCTGTGCTTCCACAATGCTTTAAAACAACAGAAGTCACTCCCCTGAGCTGCTGACAGGTCATGCATTCATTGTGATGGTTGTGCTGTTAACCTGAGATGTCAAGGGATGTGCAAGCGCAATCCTTTCTTGGTGCCTGATGGTTCCAGCCTGTGGAGCTGTCAGGGGTTTTGATTAGGCTAATTTCTTTGGGAATCTGAAAAAAAAACTGTGGGTGTTTCTGTGTTTTATTTTTCTGCAAGCCTTCTGGAAACCTGTTTGCATAACTAGCAAAAGTGCACGTGTGGATGCGAATGGAAATCTTGTGCTTGCGGAACCACTGATTGCTTGCTTGTAAGCAGACACGCTCACCAGTGCTCTAAACACAATATGGGAACGTGTAGCCCTACCCATGTTGAATTCATTCACAACTGCTCCCATGCAAAGTATTTCTCTTCTCTGCATATCTCTCAGCTGTGACACCGCTGCTGTTCTGGTGGATTGCTTCTTGTAGTCTTTCTTTTTTCAAATGGTAAACCCGTTCCTGATGTAATTACTGTGATAAAGTCCCTTAGCTTGACAGATCACCCTTAACGGCACTCTTGCTCTTGACTTAAGAGGATTTTTTTTTTCCTAACTTCTGTGGAAAGGTTGGTGAACAGTAAATAGGTTTGTTTTCCCCAGCACCAGCTTGCCCTGTCTTATGTCTGGTGGAGAACATGATCCTTGGGTCCATCTTCCACAAGCACTGAGGTTTGCTTTGTCCCTGTCTGCAGCCTGGAGTCACTGTGGTGAAGTACTGAAAGATGAGTGGCATCTTCTGTAGATGGTGAGTTAGGTGTTACCTTAGGAACCTCCCAGGTGTGTGCCCACCATGCTAATGACTGTCCCATCAGTGCTCCTGCTGAGGGTCTCAGTGTCTGCCTTGGACTCTCCAGGGCAACCTCCACCCAATCCTGAAAAGCAGCGACTCTGGGATGAAAAGGGTCCTACTGCCCTGTGGCGTTTTACCTTTGTTATAAATAGAGGACAAAAGAAATCACAATCAGAGCACTTGCAGGACACAGAAAGGAGTCCTGTATGTACTCAGTGCCTGAATCCTGTTGTTGTGAGTGTGGAAAGACCTAACGATTCAATGAGTTTCTGAGTGTGGGGGGTGATAGAAAAACAGGTTTGAGGCCAATCTTGGCAGCTTCTCTCCTTTTTACAGCAGTTTGCTATAAAAAAGAAACCCAAACAAGAACTTACTCTCTGAAACTAATTTTTACTATTTGTTTTCACAGTCTCACTTGACAACTAAATGCTGTAGCAATTGCAGCTTTCCCAGCTCCATTGTACTGTGTGCTGTAAGCAGTGGCGTCTCAGAACAATTTACAATAAATAGAGGGATCCATGGGAAAGGGGGATAAAAACAGATGAGTTGTCAGCATGATATAGGAGCTGGGAGTTTGCAGGGTTTCTGCAGGAACATCATTGCAGTGAATTCCCAAACAAAGGGGAAAGAGGAATGAGAAAACAGTCAACATGATGCCTTAGGGATTTACACACTTGAAGGAAGCATTTGTGGGCATCAGGTTGTTTGGGGACCTAGTGAGCTCAGCAGGTATTATGACCCTTTGCATCTGAATGGCACAATGTAGAGAGGTTGGGGTGCGAACTGTGTGTCGTCTTGGGGGCAGAAGAAGAGTTTTGAGTGCTTTTCCTGGGGACTATGAGCTGCACAGAATTGCTCTTCTCTTGCATGTTAAGTCCTTTCTTGGCCAAACAAGAAAACCCCAAGTGTTTATGTATAACCTTCTACCTGGGGAGAGGTCAATTCCTGCTCTGTCCATGAACGTGGCTGCATGCTCTCCTCTACCACACTTTGTGGGAATTGTTGATGCCACCCCGCTGTGGACTTTTAGGAGTCTGGACTGCCTGTGAAGCCTAGGGAGCCTCTAATGGCCAATTTCCATTCATCTGATCCTTTTGTGATTTGTTGCCCTTGGCAACTCCTACAGACCCACCTGCAGTGGGATGAGTCACGGGAACCCTCTCATTGTCTTTCCTCAGTGACAGGGTTCTCCAGAGCTCAAGGACAGTAATTGAACGTAATGTCCAAACCCCAGACCAGTCTGCAAATCCCAGTGCTGTGAGCAGGGAGCTTCGGAAGAGTTGCTTTCCTCATCTTATCTCCCACAGACAGTTACTGTGTTCTTGATGTAATTATAGTGATAAAACAATGTGACATAACTGCTGGCTTCTATCACGGTATCACTGCTGTTGACTTAAGTGACAAGGTAATAATTTTATAAGAGACCTTTTATTTTTCTTTCCCTGGCAGCCACTGGCGGTGTTTAAGGATAGGCGCCGATATCTCTGATAAAGCACATTATGCACGTTCCATGAGTCCTAAAACTTTTTATTGATTTTATTTATGCACTTCCAGGTGAAATTTCCATTTGTTCCTGCAGCAGCATCCAGGCAGTGGCTCTCCTCAGCCATCACAGGGGCTGGTGTTTACACTGTGAGATTGGAGCTGCAGTGGCAGCACTCAGGCATACTCAATGTTCAGGAGAGGAGAGACTGAGAAAGACCTTTTTTTCTGCACAATTCCCTCACTTTTCAGTCGTTGGTGCATTGCGGACATGCCAGTCGCCCTCCTCAGCCGGAGGAGGTGTCCTTGGGATGGCTCCTGTGAGAAAGCCTGGTTAGAAATGAGCCACATAAAGAGGATTAGAGTGGACTCAGACACCTCCCTTTTTTAATATATCAAAGACCTGACAATATATACCTATTGCTTCAACTTAGCTGGCGAGATGCAGCCAAGAGGCAGACTACGCAGGGAAACACTCAAGCCAATGGGAATCTAATCATATATATATTTTTGCCCCTGCTCTCCCCTGCCTCTCTTGTCCTTTTACTGCGGTAGTGTCACAGGAGTGCAGAGCCTTGATGATCCTTGCCACAGTCAAACACTTCCAACCAAATCTGTGAAGCACAGGCCATTGGGTAAAGAGGGACACTTAGTACTTCTGGTCTGTTTTGCAGCCGTCCGCATTGACTGTCAATACAACTGTAAAGCACAGATCTTCACAACACCTCACGGCATTCGGGAGAAGTGCTGCAGTTCTCCATAAATATTTCCAGGAGATGTAACAAAGGGACTGTAGGCTCCTTCCAGAAATGCTCATGGGATCAGCTTTGTTGGTTGGACTTGCTGGATGGTGCTGGTGTTTCCTTGCTCGGTCAGCCTGGGTGTGAAGATTCCTATGGGGGATCCCTGTGGCTGTGATGCACAGATTTCAGTTCTCTGTCCAGTGTAACGCTTAGAGCTGAAGGGGGAGAGGCCCTTACAAGCTCTTTTTCACTCTCTGCAAACTGGTTGTGCAAAACAGTAAAAATAGGTATTTTTTTTACCTGAACTGAGATGTCAGGAAGGATGATGAACTCAGAGAATCTAGTTATAGACAGACAGTGCTCATTTGCAACATCTCGGATATTCAGATTATTTTTCCTGACTTTCTCACTTTTTTGCTCATTACAAGACATGAGAATGTCTGGAAAAGCTGATGTTTGCATTTGGTGACAATCCAATACAGAAAAGAATCATCCAAGAATATTAATGGGCAGCGAACCTTACCGAGTTTATAGTTTGAGCTTGTCAAAGTGGCTCTGTGAGAAGTTTTGACAGTCTGCAGGTTCTGAACAGGAAGGATTTTTCATTGCTTTAAACCATCCCAGAGCATTCATATGAGAAATATGGGTTTTATCTGGACAGTTCAGAATTTTCTGCTGTTTGCCTCTCCACCCAAGCAGCAGAGGAGTAGAGAAAAACCTCCAACTTCAGTAAAAAATCATTTTTCTGTCTGGTTTCTCTTGGAAACTAGTACCACACTGGGGTGGGTAGACAGCTCTCTGGAGAGGCAGGATGGGCTTAAAAAATTTCTACCCACTTTAAAAGCCATAGCTGGAAGCAAGCCCATGGAAGGTGAGACCATCATGATGTCTTTCCCAGCATGAACAACTGGGAACTGGTACGTTCGCAGAACTGTATGAGAAATCCAAAAGCAAACCTGAGGTTCTTCCCCTCTGTGCTGAGAAACTGTGAGAACCTATGTTTTATCATCACGTTTAGGGAAAAGGGAGGTCTCTGCCTGCAGTAGGGGTATCAGTAGCTGAATCTCATTGTCCTGTGCTGCTCTGGAGGCTTTTCTTGCCCGCAGTGCACGAGAGAGCGGGAGCTGCTCCCTGCCTGTGTTCCTCCTGCTCCTTGTTTGCGATGGATGTGGTCCCCTATGGCAGCCCCTAATGACAGGCTGAGAAGCTGGAACAGGCACCGGGAGAGAAGAGGGCTGTAACTGCTGGTTTAATGCTTCTTTTGTAGTCTATTCCCTCTGTACTGATGGTGTCTGTTTAATACCAAGTGACGACTGCCCTGACTGTCAGTCTCTGGGAGATACTGTGTTTAGGTGCCCTCCTGGGCTTTTCAGGCAATCAAACAGTGGCACACGGCTGAGATAAACAAATGCCTTTAAAAATTCTCTGCACTGCTATTGAAGTGCTGATCCTGCTGGACACCCGACCCATCACAGAGCGGAGAGGGAAGAGCTTTTCACCACACACTGTCATTCTCGCAGTCAGCAGCTTTTGTGTGGCTCAGAGCTGTGGCAGGACCCCAGACAATGGAGAAAGGGATGTTTTAATAATAACCCTTCTTGCAACTGACCGGCTGCTGATGAGAGACACCAGAGAGGGCCCTGGAGCTTAGGGCTGGAAAAGGACCAGGTTTGTCCTGAGTGTCTGAGTTGCACGGTAGGTGCTGCTCATTGGATGTGATGCTTGGCTAAAGATGGAAGAAGCTGGAGAATGAGGAAGAGGGGCAGATCTGAGCTTGCAATGAAATAATATGATCAGTCCTGAGAGGGTACAGGACTTCTTCCCCAGTTACCCAAAGGGCTCAGCAAAGGATTGGGATCAGGCTTTGCTTGTGCTGAGTTTAGCCGTTGCCATTGACGAGAGGATGATGGGATCATTCCCAAACCTTGAGCCTCACAGCTAGCAGAAGCTAAATATTCATTTAGCTCAGGGCAGTGGCTTATGATGCCAACAGCTGTTGGGATAAGTCAGAGATAAAAGCACGACGTTAGTTATTCGTGAGTGCACTTGCCATGGCTATCACCACCAGGCAGAGGATGGACACAGGCATTTCATGCAGCCTGATGTGGGGATCCAGCTGTGCATTAGACCCTGCGCAGTTATTCTTATTGCTTTATCCTTGGCCCGTGAGCAAAAATGCTCCCCATTTCTCCACCCTGACATAGCTATTAGGCCACTGGTGAAGAAATTGGCTGCAGTTCCGTATGTCTAAAGGGTGCAAAGCAGCCCTTGAGAATAAAGTGAACTCTAAGGTGAGAGATGATGCTCTCTTGCCAGGGTTCAAACACACCAGTGAGGAGGGAAGTGATGACCTTTGGCCAGGCTGTACAATGCTCCCTGCATCCACAATGCAAGGCAGTCCATAGCTGTGCTGGAGAGAGCTGGTAGAAGGAAGAAGACAGATGTGATTCTTTCTCAATTATTAATATGATCATAAAATAACTTGCAGATAATATCATGTGTAGACATTTTCATAACTAGTTCTGAGCCCTAAGAGAAACATGGCTTGTGCAAGCAAATTGGTGCTGCTAAGCATGGGGATGCCTGGCTGGTTGGACAGGGGATGGGTGGCTGCAGAATTCAGCTCTGTTGTGCAGTGGAAGCTCATAAGGTGGGGACCAGCTTGGGGACACATGGGTTAAGATGTCAAACTACATCAAGCATATGGGAAGTCTCTTGATCCTGCCTGGATTTTCTTCATTCAGCACCTCACCTGTTTTCTTCTCTCTTCATTTCCTCTCTCCTTCTCATTTCCTCCTCCTCTGATTAGTTATCACTGAAGCTCCCCATGCCTCTCCCCTCCTGTCCCCTCCCATCATGAAGATCTGTACAAGAAAGTCCTAGAGCCCTGCGGGGTTTTCTGTGCTGTTTCATCTTTGTTAGACTCCCAGTTCACCCAGGAGATGGGCTGTGGAAAGGACAGGTCTCCAGCAGTGGTTTCTTCTCTTGGCAGTGATGAATCTCCTCTTGCTCCAATTCCCCTTCCCAGAGCACAGATCAGCTTCAGGGCCAAGCTTTTCACTGCTGTGCATGAGAGAGTTTTCAGAGCAAACCTCAGCCATGTGATTGTGTTTAATGGCTTATTGCATCATGTGAAAGGGGATCACATGCCTTCATCTCACCTTCCCCTTGAAAAGGTCCTGCTGCTGGTGGGTGTTGTGTGGAGATGAGGCGGGGTGCCAGACTGTGTGCTGGTTGCATTATGCACTGCAGGTGCTCCGGTGGGGCTCTGCAGCCTTGCAGGGGTCACACACTTCCAGAAAGTGAAATCAGTTCTGATTTCGAAATAACCCTTTTTAAAGTGGAAGCAGAAAAGCTTTGCCTCTTTCTTTTGTATTTTTGGGGGAAGAGAGGAGGGAGTGACAGAGTCGAGTCAGTCCTCTGTTTCAGCTAGTCCAAAGTAATATCTCATTCTTATAAATATTTCAGCAGTTCTCAGTCACTCTCAGAGCATTATGCTCTGGCCAAGTAGTTCAGATTTATAAAGGATGTAATATAAATTAATTTGTAGCCACAGTCATCCATATCATGTCACCTACTCAGTCACAGGCACAGGAGAGATGCTGACCCAGGGCTCCAGCGTATTCTTTCCAGGTCAAGCAACAAGTCTTTCAAACATCTTTCTCTTTCCTGTTGGTTTGGGGATTAACTTCTCATCTCCTCTGCTGTGCCATGAGGAACCAAAATGAGATCTCACCAGTGACGTCAAAGCATCATTAAATGGCTTAGATTGGAAGGGACTTCAAAGACTATTTAGCTACAACTACCCTGCCATGGGCAAATAGACCAGGTTGCCCATAACCCTGACCAATGTAGTCTTGAAGACTTCTAGGGAGGAGTCATCCACAACCTCCCTGGAGAACCTGTTCCAGTGCCTCACCTCCCTCATAGTGAGGAATTTCCCACTAAGATGTAATCTAAATCTACCCTTTTTTAGTTTGAAGCCGTTCCTTCTTGTCCCTCATCAAAAGTCCCTCTCTAGCTTTCCTGTAGGCCCCATTCAGGCACTAGAAGGCTGCTTGAAGACTTCTCTTCTCCTGGCTGAACAGCCCCAATTCCCTCAGCCTGTCACCATAGCAGAGGTGCTCCAGTCCCTCTGATCATCCTTGTGGCCTTTCTCTGGACTTGCTCCAACAGTTCCATGTCTTTCTTGTCATGAGGATTCCAGAACTGGACACAGTACCGCAGGTGAGGTGTCACAAGAGCAGAGTAGAGGGGGAGAATCATTTCCCTTGACTTATTGGTGACACTTCTTTTGATAAAGCCCCAGATAGAGTTGGTCTTCTGGGCTGTACTCACTCACTGCCAGCTCTGTCAGGCTTCTAGTCTACCAACACCCGCAAATCCTTTTCCTCAGGACTGCTCCAAATCCATTCATGACCCAGCATGTATTTGTGTTCGAGGTTATCCCAACTTGGATGTAGGACCTTGCACTTGGACTGGTTGAACCTGATGCAGTTTGCATGGGCCCAGACCTCAAGCCTGTCAAGGTCCCTCTGGATGGCCTCCCTTCCCTCCAGCTTGACAACCACACCACACAGCTTGGTGTCATCAGCAGTCTTGCTGAGGGATGCGCTCAATGTCTCTGTCCATGTCACCAACAAAGATGTTAAACAACATTGGACCCAAAACAGACCCCTGAGGAACAGCACTCCTAACTGATCTCCACTTGGACATTGAGCCGTTGATCAGATGTCTTTATGTGTTGAAGGACGTATTCTCAGACGCAGGTCTGTACAGATTCGAGAGAGGCTGGACAGCTCTGTGTCCATCCCTGCACAAACACAAGAGGAGACTTTAGCAGATGTTTCATTGTTTGGTTGGGTTGGTTTTTTTTAGATTGGTGAATCAGATGTTTCCAGTATCCCCAGCGAAAGACAGGCAGGATGGAGTCATCCTGCAGCTTGTCTGTAGACCAGCACCTGATCTAAGTTGCGCTTTGAAGTACTGTGAGGCAGTTCGTTCTATTTGCTGTGTCTTGTATTGAATGCAAGAATACATTTGGATGAAGGGTGCCTCCCAGGGATAATTCCAAGTATCCTCCAAGTTTTAATTCAAAGGCACAGAAAGAAAAAAAGAAGACAACCCATCCTTTCTTCCTGTTCCTCACTACTGCAAACGTATGCTTGATTTCTGATGTGGGCTCATCTGGCTTTACCTTTCAGCTGCTGTTGGATCTCACTATGCCTTCCTGTGTGTGAGCAGAAACCTCTCCCACACTGGAGCTCTTTGCTGCTGGAAGTTGCTATCTCCCACAACTATCTTTTCTGATAAATCACATTGAGGTCCCCTTAGTCCCTCACAGCAAGGCGTTCTTCCCACTGCATCTGGTTTTTTGTAATCCTCTCCAACACCATCTCTAAGTGCTTCTTAGCAACCTTTGAAAAATGTATTTGTGAAAGCTGCTATCAGCACACTAGCATTGGTCTCACTCGTGCAGGCTGAAGTTACAAGCCACCTTCTCTATCCCTTTGCATGTGACTAAAGACTGTATTAGACACTACTAGATCCTTCTCTGGGAGCTCGCAGTCGGTTACTTCTTTATTAGGTAATAACTCCTCTTTTTTTGTGTGTGTGTGCATTGCTTTCTTTTCTTCTCACTGCACAGACTCCCTCGCACTTCCCTGCAGCTTTCCACCCACAGCTGGTGGCTAGGTCTGTCCTGCTTGGTTTGTTCCCTGATGCATATCTCTGTGTGTGCCTCTGTTCAAGGTGTTTGGTTTGCTCAGGTCCAGCATACCAGGAGGTCTGCAAAGATCTAGGGGACCTCCTGCTGAATTGCTGTATACTGCTCTGCCAGCTTTTCTATTGCTCACAAATCTTTGTGGAAGAGATTTTATGCTGCCTTGCTGAACAGCGCTGAAAAGGCTGGTTGGCATCAGGCAACGCCGGTCCCCCTGGAACCCCACTGAAACTGGCCTTTTTGGATGCTAATCTCCCTACACTTCCATCTGTCCCGTTTTATAATTTCTGCTGTTTAGTTTAGTCCCTTCTCCTCTCTCAATCCAAGACCGGTGACTGCTTCACAGCAGTTGTGGAGACAGCAAGAGGTGGGGTGAGCAGGGCTGGGTAATGAGGGAGATAAATAGGGGGTGAGGAAGATGCTGGGTTGCAGGTACCAGGCATAAATCTGTGTGAGTGTGTGCTTGTACGTTTTACAGTGCAGAGCAAAAAAGCCCAAAGTCTCCTTTAGCACAGCCTGTAATCCTATTAGAAGGATTACTCTGTTGTCCTAGGCTATCTGATCGTAGTAAGAACTCATTTAGGTCAGCTGGTTAGAAAATTTACACACACACAAGAAGGAAAAAAAATTAAATAAGCCTCTTGCTCTATTTCATAGGGTTTGACAAGCTCCTTTCAGACTTTCTCTGTGCTACTGATTACATACCTGCTCTTGTAGTTTCTCTGCACCCCACTTAAACCCTCATGTAAATGACTCGCTTTCAGGTTCTTACTTCTAACAGCAGATGTTGGATAGGCAGCGTGGTAGCTAGACCCCAGGTATTTCCGGACCTTGAAAGGATTAGAATTTTAAACAGTGAAGCACTTTGGTTTTTGCTCTCCCTCTGTGCGTTAGTGCACATTAGAACTTTGAGACCAAGGGTATGGGCGAGTCTGATTTGTGGGCAGAACTTAATGAAAGCTAAATCTGCTCTGGCGGGGCCCCAATCATTTTAATTCCTGGTCTGCTGATTATCAGCAACGTTATAATTTAATTTGAAGCCTCTGTATTTAGAAGGTCAGCAAAGCACTCCCATGCCTTCATTTATGGCGAGAGAAAGCAGGGTGGCAGCCGGTTCAAGTGCTTGTCTCCCTTGGCGCTCTGGCAAAGCCAGGTATTCACCAGAGGAGAGACTCAAACAAAGCAGCTGGATGCAGAAACGCAATTATGCAGCCAGGTAGGAGGCCCTGCATGTTTGGAAAAGCTATGGCTGTCCCAAGCTTTGTGTTGTATTTCACAGCCCCACCCAAATCCTTGCTGCAGAGCTGGGAGGGAGGTATCAAAATCTCACCTTTTGCTGCCAAAGCACAGCCTACTCATGAGGGACTCTGCTCTCATTGTTGGCAGGGCTGAGTCTAGAACGCTCAGTTGAGCCGTCTCTTTTAATCCACAAATGTACAAAGTGTGAAATCCTATTTCTAAACAACATTTTAGGACATTAAGCTCTCCAGCATCTTCAGTCAGAGGAACCTGCCTGCGGTCATTAGGGATTTGTAGAAATCCATGCTCTTGGATCTGACCAGGAGCTCCACATGTCTGGCAGTCCAGTGTGGATCATGTCTACCCAAGCTGCTGCACACACTGTATTTCCAGTCATTTCTGCAGGAAGCAACCAGATCATCTATTCAACATGTGTCTATGAGGTGGGGATGCTTCCAGAAAGCATCATAGTGGGGATATGCTACCATGGACAGAACAGCTGGCCCAGTGTATATAGGCTGTCTGTAACAACTCTCTGTGTCCCTTGGTGTGAGGATCTAGTTAAGAGTGAGCTGGAGCTTTGCCCAAAGTCTTCTCCTCCTCCTCTTCTCCTATACTGAGATCTGAGAAGCAGCCAAGTTGAGAGCTTGTCCAGGTTGCTCTTCTCTTATACTGGCACAGGACCTTGGGATAGAAAAGCGAAGGTCTGTGAGCACAGAAGAAAAATGTTGATGCATGTCTGTTGGCTCTCTCCATTGGAAGGTGTTTGGTTACAGTAGCAGGTATTTCATATTTGTACTGACAAGCAGAGCCCTTGTACGGAACCCTGAAAACATGTTGGCAAGAAGGATTTGCAGGGGAAGTGTGACCTCCTCCATCCTACCACCTGTTTTCTTTGGCAGTTGTTAACATTTGTAGACTGTTGGATATCTTGGAGATTCTTCCAACATTCTTGGTCCTCCTTTTCCCTCCAAGTTACGACAGCAGTCTTCTCTCATCCTTTCCTTCACCTTCTCATCTGGGTCTCTAGCTGGATTTATTCTGGTTCTAGGGTACATTAGATGATCCTTGTTAATTCATGCCCAGCCAACACTACTTCCTTTGGCTCACCAGACTGTTTGCTTTAAGAGGGGAGGTTTTTACTGCCAGATACCTGCTCCCTCCTCTGTGTTTCCAGTGGAGTGCTGGTGACATCCAGTGTCTACTTTGGTTTATCACTGGCATGCCTGTTTGTCCTATGCTGATATCCCCAGGGGATGCTATAGATCTAAAGTCTTGTTTTCCCCCTCAGCTAGTCTGCATTTGAATGAGGAATCATGCACCATGTCTGGAGGTGTTTGTGACATCTGTAATTCACACATGAAGAAAAAGGAACCTTTGAGGCCAGAGCTTCTAGGAAAAGCTGTTTTTAAAAGAGGAGGCAACTGCGTACAAAGAGAAGTGAGAACTGAGAAACAAGTCACAGCTCCATTGGAGATAACACGAATCTCAGTAACACAACATGGAACTCACTGAGGCCAGAGCAGTCCAGTGTCTCCATTCCCTACAGAAAGGCTTAGTAGTCTTTAATACTTGCAGGGTCACTGCTTCTTTTCCCTCTCCGAAAGCAACGTTGGCCCTGCAGAAAAAAGGCTGGAGGAATGCGCAGGAGAAATGCTGAGGGCCAGCAGCACACCAGCTCTGCACTGTGTTGCTGCCTGAGGTGCACACAGAAGCACTCTGTTTTCACAGGCTTGTAGGGAAGAAGGCGAGTCCCCATAGCCCAGATGCTGAGCTCCCAGTCAGGACTCCCTACAGAAGAGGACTTTGAGGCACTGATGGTGGGAGGTCTGATACGAGACTGCACCAAGCACTCCAGAGGCACAGTGCAGGCTAAAGGCAATATTTACTCTCATCCCTGCTTTCCTCTCCATTTAGTTGACTGGGGCAAACACAGGCTGTGCTTCTAAGATTTCCTCCCTTGATGACTCCTGAAGTTTTAGAATCATTCCCTGACAGAATAAACAGAAGCTCTGACTGCTCGAGTCATTAAGCACAGGACAAAGCGCAGGGGAGCGATCTATCACTGGTGGGCTAGGAGAGGGAGCAAATGGACCTTCCCATCTCTAAATGCTGTGATTTTCTTCACTCCTCATTTCCTTCACGAGATCTAAGCCTGAATGTCGTCGCTGCTCCCACAGTTGTGTGACCAGCCTTGGGGGCAGAACATGCTGCTGCTCTTATTCCCACCATCCTCTCTTCCATTTCACACACAACCTACTAGAAAACAGTCCTTGCCCAGCAGGGCTGAAGAGTCTCAGGTTGGTGTGGGTGCCTCTGAAAGTCAGGTTTACACTTCAACAGTTTACAGATATCTGCACTGCAAATGGTGGGACTAGGATTTAAAACAGGAGAACTTTGGTGGGCATTAACGTACTAGGGTTGTGTCTGTCCTTGCATAAAAGAAACCTTCAGATGAAGTCAAATGTTTTGATCCTTCAGGGGGTGAAGGAGCCCTGGGCTGAGCCACCAAAACACTTGCTGCTGTAACTTTACCTCCCTGGTGGTCCTGTTCTCCCCGACCCCTTTGGGTGCAAGATGCAGAGGAGTAATGTGTTAGCCTGCCCAAGGGCAGAGGCAGCTGCCTCCCAACAGGATGGCTTCCCTATTATCTAGCTCTGATGATCTTAGTTTATGCTGTTTGTTTTCTTTAATTGAATATTTTATCAATTAACATGATTTCTGCACAGTGTTTATCTTTCTCTCTGTGAGCCTTTATGGCCCAGATAGCCTGGAGTAGGCTAATTAAAACGCTGAACCATGACTGTGTCCCTAGCCAAGGAGTAAGACCATATAATGTATGTGATGCTGATACAGATCTGGGAGTCTGTGAAGCAGAGCACCAGAAGATCTGTCTGTGCCCATCAGTCTTACTTAAGAAGCCTTTTCTATTCATTGCCGTTGAGGCCTGTCTCTTCTCTGCCTTAAGTGGATGCTAAGATTAGGAGCCTCTGGGTGAACATCATCCTTCCAGATACCAGTGCTGCCCACGATGCAGTCAGGTGCTTCTGCAGATATTAGGGGAAGTGCCCAGAATGCAGAGGCAAAGCTCTGCACCCCGTTACTGCCTGGAAGGACTTTTCCTCTGCACTTTATCGGTGAAAACTGCCTTGAGGAGCTGCTGATGCTGTCTAACAGCCCCTTAAGATGGGTAACTGTACACAGCCATGTTCATGCTTAGCTCACTAACCAGAGACAAGGCTGAACTGTAGCTTCTCTAGCCTTGGGTGCGTTGAGGAACTGGGGAGAGAGCTGCCACCTCAGGGGCTGGAGATGATGGAGTTAAGTCTCCCCTGCTCAGCTCCCAGGCAGTCTTAAGGGGACTTTTCAGAAGGCTGCCTTCTTCCTTTACAGGCCTTTTTTTCACTATTGTTCTTTCAAGATAAAGAACTTAGCTCTGTAAAGGAGTAAGCCAAGCACTGTTTTATTGCTACCAGCTGAATAGTAAAAAGCCAAGCATAACCCATTTGCTGTTGTGCAGTGCTTAAAATCCAGCCGGTACTTTGCATTCCAAGACATTCAGCCTCATCCTTTTTCATAGATTTCCTTACAAGCCATAAAAATATCTTGCAAACGGCTTAAGCCCAACCACAAAAGCCCCGGTGTAAATATGTTGATGCTCAGTTACAGAGGGGAAGCACTGCACAAGAGCAGCTATAGGAATCTTTGTTTAGTTTAAATGAGGTAGGTAATCACTTTCTGCATCCGAAAAGGCACTCTGATATTAACCTCAGACTGCAGGCTGGTTACCTGCACAAACAAATGCAGATCATAGCCAGGCTGCTGCTAATGCCTTTGGGTATAACTGAACAACAGCCTCCTCTGGGCATGGTCTTTTCAAACGTGTATGGTTACAGCCTGCCATATATATATATATATATATATATATATATATATCTGCAAGTATCTGGCTCAT